>JAOTQE010088353.1:0-27155 GCA_025631205.1 Nesometra sesokonis
TAATATATTTTCTTTGCCACTTTTAGGTGGCCATCCGGGCCACCCTTTAAACATGTTTAAGTGGCCCGACGCTGTTTTAGGTGGTCATTGGTCCCCGGGCCACCGCTAAGGTCGAGCCCTGCTTGCTGCTTAGTCTGTATTTTAATTTTAAAGCAATGCGTCAAATTATTTTGATCTATAATTTAGTAAAACATTGATGATTTCATCTAATCACATGGGAGTGATTTTGATGCATCTTTAAATTTTTCATTTTTAAGAATGTTTTTGGTATAACTTGTTAATATTGAACATGTGAATTATTCATTCTGAAACATATGGTAGATTCCTATGATTGATGGTTAGATGAGATTTTTAAAAAATAGTGATATTTCAAGTATTTAAACAATTTGTTTTGTATTAAAATTGGAACACTCTCAAATATTTTATGCCAGTACCAGCAAGATTTTTTCTTTGAGCAATTAATTTAAATTTAATTTGATAAATTAACAACTATCGTATCATATACTTGTGTTGAATTCCTACCTCTTTAGATCAAGGCTCATATTTTAATTTTTAAATTAAAAGATTCTAAATTCAATACAGTTTAACTCGCACACTCAAACAGCGTTACATTTTCTTCTTTGTTTGATTTGTTTTAAAAGCAATTTGTCACTTATATTATCACTGCCTAATGAATTATGTTACTTCATATTTATCCTCCAAATGCTGTTTCCTCCTGACTAGTTTTTATTTTACTACCTTTTCATTGAGTAACACAGTCTATTTCTTTAATTCAAAGCCCTCATTGACAACATGACAAACAATTCTGTGGCTTATAAAAAAAAACAATATATTACTGTAAAACCCTTTATTTTCGCGTGCCCTTAATTTTCGCGAATATCGCGATGACACGACGACGAAGATTTTATTTGTTAAAAAACGGTTGTCAAAACAGATTTTCTTAAAGATGTGATGTTTAAAATAAACGATCTTGTCTCTTTTTATTTAATTGACATAAAAAATACTAAACAAACAGTAAAATATGACTGATCCCCTACAAAAGAGAGCCAATTATTGCCGCAATCGAAACCCAGGGACCCGCGAGCCCGCTATCGGGTCCCACAGATGGTCTCCGCTAAACAGAAGCCCAATATAGTGAGGCTGAGAAGATCATCTAAAAACATGTTTATTTCGTAAAAATAATAATTTTAGCACTATTCACAATCCATATGTAACAAATGTATCTCTTGTATGAGTTTTGACTCTCAAAATATCCTTCTTATTGATAAAACAAATCTGAATTTTGAAAGAAAATATTTCAAACGTAAACCACCTTGGTGCAGCCATTTTTTCTTTACAAGAGCGGTGGCGCTATACTTCCGGGTCCCTTTTTGCTGTCGAGTCGTGTGTGTCGATCGCTTTCAGTACACAAACACATGGGGCAAACAAAAATTGATTTTCAACATAGGCCTAAGCCTAGGCTTCCCAACGAAAATAAAACGAAGAATCCGATTTTTTTAAAGCATTCCTTTCCCATGATTAATAAACGATCGTAGCCTAATGGAGCACTGGAATTCTACGCGGAAATTGGTAAAAAAATTTGTAGAATTTGTCGCGCGAAATTGGCCTACTTCAGCTTGGTTGGTCGTACCGAATCGATGTAGAAGGATAGTGAGACGCGCGGTGATAGATGAATCGGTAATTCATAGTAGAGGTAGGTGCATTTGGCCTAGACCTTGTCAACATAGACAAGTTCTATCAATTTCAAAACTAACATCATTGTCTTCAACCAAAAAATAAGTTTATGAACAATTAACAGTCATTGTGTGCAACATAATAAAGGGTCAAAATGTTATTTATTAAAACGTCCCATTGCGAAAATATAAGGTCATGAAATGTTTCAAATCGTGAAATTGCGAAAATTTAGGGCCGCGAAAATAAAGGGTTTTAAAGTATGTATTCAAGTTTTTCCCATTAGGTAACACAGTAACGGAATCCTTAAATTACATGTTTCAGTCAAAAAACATTACTAATGAGTCATTTAATTCCAAATCAACCAATGGCATCCTAGTAAACCATACTTTGCAAAACATTTTAACCAAATCTACCATGTGGGTTACAATGAACAATTCCATAATTTTACTAAAAACTCAGGAGGGCTTGGAAGTTACAGACCTTTAAAATTGCCACACCATCTTTTATTTTACAGCCACAAGTAAAATGAATGTTTTTTTTTATGTTTTAAAAACTGCATAACTTTATTTCTAAACCAATATGAAAAAAGCTGGAATTTGCTACACAGAATTTGTTTTGGTTTCAGAATTGTGCTGCTAATAAAAGGATGTTTGTGGTAAAAACTCACTTTAGTTTTGACCTTAGGTCAACAGGAAGGTTATTTGTGGTAGCTTTCAAATGTCTTATTGCTAGAGTTATGTTAAACAAATTCAATGCCTTGTGTCTGAACACCCTATACTTTACATCATAGATTACCTTAACACCTTGCATTACAGTAGCTGCCACACCAGTCTTAGGGTATGTTCAGACTCGATGATTAAGCGGAGCATAACGTACGCGGCGTACGATTATTTGTGTCTGAACTAGCCTGCGATTAGCGTAAATCACTAATCCGGAGCTTAACTTGTGCTTCCTGCAAACCCCGGTTTAGCGTAAGCTACGGAGCTATGCCTCGTACACCTGAATGGTTTTGTCCTTGTGTTACAGGTTGTCCAATCACAATTTGCAATGGATCTGCATTGGCCAATCAATTACGGCTCACTGGTCATAGAAAACCCACTGGCGGCAAATTTTAAAATTTCTATGACTTGCGCTACTTCTTGTGTTCGAACAGCTTGACAGTTACGCCTCAGATTAGCTTACGCCTTGCTTACGCTAAGCTCCACTTAAGCCATGAATCTGAACATAGCCTTAATCCATGAGTCTGAATGCCTTCTTGAATGACCTTGAGCCATACAGGGGACCATGATGATGAGTAATCTTGATTAAGTCCCTGGATAATGTCACAGGTTAATTATACTTAACCTTACCCTTGTCACACAACAAGTCATACAACAAGTACCCCTGCTCCAACTGCCTCATCATAGCATATTCTGCCAATGTCAGCTTATTTCCTTAAATTTGTCTATTTCACAAGATTACAAACTTTCTTTTCACACTATTATTTTTTTGAGTTTCCTTTTACATTTCTTTCCTTATACAGTACTAAAAATGTTTCCAGAAAAAAAGTTTGATAATTATTTATTAACAGTAGAGTAGGTAGCCACAGTTGCTCAAGAGATTATGATTGTAACCCAATTCATCCATGCTGTAGAAAAGATCGGCCCACACAGGAAGTGACATTTTTAGTGTTTTAGATAGATGGCCGCCGTGAGTTTAGATAAATTAAAATCAGCGGATGTTAATATGCACATGTAGTACCATAAGCAGTAGTACCATTGGAAGTTTAAAATGACCACATTTGAATTAATTATTTGTTCATAATTAGTATTTTCACATAAAAATGGCACAAATACATAAATATTAATTATAGTCCAAACATTCATATTCCTAGAAGTTCATCTGCACACATACATGCAGTGTTTTGTACTTCAGGACGGAAAGACCAGAGTGTTTACAAACTCTGTTTTTAAATGACCTTTTTGCGATTTTTTACATATTTTATTGTCAAAAGCAGCAATATAAGATCCTCACTACCTAAAAATCTAAACAAATATGTATTTCTTCATTCTATTAGGCATATTTACTACCTAACATTAAAGAATCGTTTGTTACTCGGACATTACGTTGTTCATGATCAAGAGAAGTTAGATTTGTTTGCTCTGATAGCTCAAGCTGAACTTGGTTGTGGTCAACATGTTGTCTCTTCACAGTATCACACTGTGTTTCCAGCCTTATTGTAAGTAATGTTATAATTTCAAAAATCTTAAAATTCTTTTAAAATTAATTGTTAGATATATACCCTAAAAAGTGCAATGTGCTTTTGTCAGTGTTTTTTAAACAATTACTGTACAGTAGTAAAGCATACAGTTTGTGGTCTAATAATTATTTGTGGATCTTCTTATTTTTAAGGTGTATTGTGTTAGTTTTATTAAATGACCAGAAGTAAAACTGTACACTTATTCCAGAACAGTTTGCTTTTACCAAATGTTTTGCTTTGAAATTAAATTTAAAAAGTTAGAACAGTGCTAGATTTAAACAAATTTTGTCATATTAGCAAGCTGAATTTATTTTTCAGTGAAACTAAATTGTCTGAGTTGGAGAATGCTCACCGCAGGTTAGATGTAAATATGACAAAGTCTTATGCTGAGATAAAGTTTATAAATAAAATCAGCAAATTGAAAGGGTATGGTGTGGAATACTTCACCGCAGAGTCATTTGACAAGAAGGATATTGTTATTGGTGTTTGCTCTACAGGTCTTCAGGTTCTATCCAAAGAGAGGCAGCTTAAACACAAGTAGGTTTACAAAGATCATACGCACATATTTTCTAAATAATGTATCTTGTGCTTTACGAATCGTCACTGCTCCCACAAACTGGCGCGTCTCGATTTTGGCGGTTACATTTTTTATTTATTTTATAAATCATCAAAAGATGTATTGCTCAAACTGTCTCAGAAAATTCACTCAATTTTTTTTTTCAATACCGCAAGTTTTCGTTTGACATGCCAAAAACCTATCAGAAATGTATAACTGTAAGCCTTTTTGAATTTGAAATGTTCTGATGCTGCTGATAATTTTATTCATGTTATCCCAGCATTTTATTGGAAATTCTTTTATTGTGTCAATATAATACTGTATTTGAATCTAGTGTGGGTCCTAATTGTATTCTTGGTTAGTGATCCTTGCTAAATCGTGGAAGATTTTGCAGGCCTCACTGGTGCTAGTAAAGATTACCAGGTTGCAACTTGGTTGTTTAAAGTTAATAAAATGTAGCACTTTCATATGCAACTCTGATGTGTAACAAATTGCCTACATTATGTTACATTTGGTAAGGTTTCTGTACATATGTATCTGGTAGTGTCTTTATTAGGGAGTTTTAATACAACAGTTTTTTCTTGGCCTAATATTATTAAGCCAAGAACAATGTGCCAAATAAAATGTACACTTGAATTTTGTTTAAATTTCTCATTTTAACAAATGCTTCTCTCATTTTTAGTATCAAATTTGAGGATATTAGTAGAGTGTCTTATCATCAAAACCAGTTTACAGTACATTACTATAGACCTCATGAAGAAACTGATGGCGAGGATGTACTAGCCTGGCTCAAGTATCGTTTATCTACACGAAGATCTGCGCAGGCCCTTTTCCGTTCATTTACAGAATCACACACATTCTTCAGAGTGAGTGCAACGCTGATTAATTTTTTAATTAACCCATTTTTTTTATATTAGTATGCTTTGGTTTAGTAAATTGCAGACAAAAGATTCTGAGTTTGATAATTTCTGTTTTTAATTTTTAACAAGGTAGTCGTAAATGTTTACACCCTTGCCTATGTTTTTCTATCCAACTTCAATTACTGCGAACTGTAGTAATTAGCAGCAGATATAGATTGCCTTATAGCACTAATAATATAACCAATTTGTTAATCTGTGAGCTTTAGGGTGAAATGGATTTTATATTTATGATTCCAACCAATAAGAGCTAAACTTTAATAATTTGAAAATTTGACCCTGTTGACCATGAGCGAGCCTTGACTCTTAAGCTGGTATGTGGGAGGTATCAGTGATTCTTACTGGCCGAGTATAATTGCATTAATGTAGTTTTTTAACTGACTTTAAATATTTTTATCCTAATGACCACTTAATAACCTTTGACACCACATCCAGATCAGCTCCACAGTCTTTGGGTTCTATGTTTTTCATGTTTAGAGTATCATTCCTAAATAATATTAGCTCAATTGTACCATTTTGATCATTTGACCCTAATGACCTAGTGACAACTGACTGCAAGATGGGATATGGGAGGTGTCATTGGTTTTTAATATCCAAGTTTAGGAGTAATGTAGTTTCTACTCCTTGTTGTATATATTAGTCTTTTAACTGTTTTTTTTCCAAATGGTCCCTTAATGAACTTTGACCCCATGTCCAGATCAAGGCCAAACCCATGTGCATTTTTGTGTATAATGTCAGAAGGATAATTTTTTATCAATATGAAATCAATTTTAATGACCTATTTTACTTACATGAATGTAGTCTTAAGTTCCTTTTGTTTTTTTTAATCCTATTGCTCCATTGTGACCTTTCACCCATTTCCAGATCAAGGCAAACAAAACCTTTAGGGTAATATGTTTTTAGAAGGTCATAAGAGTCATTCGTAGTCAATGGGCCTGTTTTTACTGAAGACCACATAAAAAAAACGTCTTTGGAAACAGTTTTTCGAAAATTATTTATAAACAGAATGTGCTGCAACTGCATTTTGATGCAATAAAGAGATGTCTTTCTGTAGGTGGTAAAATCCCAATGATTCATTTTCCCACAGTGCAGTTCATTGCAGCGGAAGTTTGGCTGGCCGATTATGGATGAGCTAACTTCTGCAAGTTCGTTTTTTCAGGCGTTTTTCACTCAAAATTATCGTCAAATGTTTTGAGATCAATTTTTTCGCCATTTCCAAATTAGGCCTAGGGCTTAGGCTGAACTTGCGCATTACTGATCGCAAGCATGTTTCTTGCTGATCAGAATTTTCGCTCCAATGACGAAATATAGGCCTAGGGTCTAGCTTACATCAATCTTTTGCACAAACCAACTAGTAATATGAAATTGGATAAACACGATGGAAGGCAAGATTGTTGTTTATGAAAATTTTTGTAATGGTGTCAGTCTAAATTTGTTAAGCAAGTAGGCAGTGAATAAAAACAATTTATTTTTGTTTTGTTTGTTGCCCTCTGTCAAAATGATTGTTTAGCTCCATGTTTTCTGTTGACATCTAGGATTGAGTGAGGTCAAATTGAGACTGAGAATTGAGCTAAAAACTGCTCCACAGAAACCATTTTCAAAACCATTTTTAGCAATTGAGACCACATTCAAATGGTGTCTTTAAAAATGTTTTTCAAATATGGATTTTTTTCCAAGGGAGTAATTTCTGCTCGTAAGAAAAAACATTTCCTGAAAAATATGGTTTTAAGAACTTTTTTTCTGTTCGCCCGCAATTTTTTAAGGGTTAAGTATTCTTGGGAAAAAAAGTAATTTCATTCACATTGATGGAAATTGGGAAATCCAACATGGCTGCCATGAAGTCATGTAACCACGTATGGAAATTAATAAATTTCTCTCACCGGTCAATATATTTCCCAACCCAAAAAACCCAAAAAGAAGTTCAACATAAACTAATTTAGTATAAATTGTTTGGCATTAATATTTCAACTCTGTTTCCTTAAATGATATCATGCAGTGAAATAATACAATAACATTCTATTAATCTTTATTTCATTCAGTATTCTAACTGAATGAAATCAACTCTAGCTAGGCCCTAGGTAACTGGAGCTAATTTAGGTCATTGCAAAAATCCTGATGTGGACAGGATTTGAACCCTGGACCCTTGATTTGGAAAGCAAGCATCTTAACCACCAAGTTACAGCTCCACTCTAAATGGTTAAACTTGAGTAAGTTTTTATGAATTGTAAAAAGTCTATAGATGTAATAACAATATAAATTAAACAGGAAGTACAGTTGTTAATATCTAATTGTTTCCATACTCTACAAATGTTTTATGTTTTTAATATATTAAACATTTTTAGTCTCACCATCTCTCCATTGGAGATACTGTTTCATATAGTTTTGCCAGTAACCTTTATTGGCATTTCCTGTGTTCATTTACAACACGTCTTGCATGAGATAGATAAGTGTATATTTACAATAAATATGTTTGCAACTCATTGAAAAAGAATTATACTTTGTCAAATACATACTGCAATAATTTTATTTTGCAGATTGTTTTGGTTAATTTTTCATTTGATTCATCTGGAGAACTCATGAAATAACTGTTCATTGATAACCATTTATGGTTAAAACACATTCAAGCATTTGTCGTACTGTAGTCATATGTTAGGTTTTGATTGATCGAATAAGTGTATGCTGCCTAAATTTTTTCTATAAAACCAGTTGTTATAAATTGAAATGCTTTATACACTATAGCTCATTTTGTATTGTGTTTCTAATAGTCCATGCTCATTGTTTATTTGACTTGACACAACTTTCTATTTTCTGTACTTGATTGATTTTCACTTGGAAACTTCAATTTTTTTAACTCCATACAACTGGTTAATTCAATTAAAATCTGTCATTCACCACATTGTGATAGTGAATGTGCTGTCCATGGGCAAGTGAACGGTGTTCGTGGTAACCACAACTTTAAATTTAGCTGTTTTACTTTTCTATAATACTATCTCAACCACTAGTGTATGAGACAAACCAGAGGACACTTCAAGAACTTCCACCCACATCATAATTCAATAGATTATGATAGTTGGTGTTGTGGGTAAATTTTAATCACTACATTGTCAACAATAATACATCTGCGTAAACAAATTATAAATCAATGCTTTTACCCGTGCCCCATGGGGGCAGTGGGTATTGCAATGAGCTCTCTGTGTGTATGTGTGTCTCTGTTTGTCTGTCTGTATGTCTGTTTTCATCCATCATCCAAAGAAAACTATTGGGCTGATTTTAAATTGTAAGACAGAACCAGTTGTTCCTAGGCCCTCCACGTCAATTTGATGAAATACCTATTTATACAGGTTCATTTAAACAAACCGAACTGGACTGCTCTGTTTACGGCTTGTGCATTTGCACTGCTGAAGTTTTTATTGTATTACATTACAAAATGCATGATCAATAGTATTGATAAAATATCTGCTGTATAAAATAATTAGTTATGTAGAGAAAACAACTTCAAATTGAATTTAGACTAAGTAGGCCTGGTTTAAATACCTTGGACTGTGCCAACCTACTGTTCTGAAAACCAAATGTTCACAAAAACCTACCTATTTAGGTGGTTTTAAGAGTTTCCAGTTTAGAGTTGACTCTGTTATGAACAGTGATGACAAAGTTCATAGAGATAGTTTATTGCTGAACATTAATAGGCTCATTGTCTTCCTTGTGGATGAGTAATTTATGAAATAACGACATAGAAATTCAGAATTTAATTGGATATTGGATAATCACAGAGTATGTTGTATGAAAGTATTGCGAAGAACTGTGGAAAATGGGATATATTTTAAAGATTTATGTTATTCATTTCTTGTGTTATAATCTGACACATACATTTCAGATACAGCATGAAATTATTATACAGTAAATTAAAAATATAACTTTAACAAGTAAAGCTGTTTTTGTTATAACTTTCCCTACAGCAGATTAACATTTGCTTTCAATACTTGGCTGATAACTACCTTACAAGGCTTAGTGTCATTTCTTTGCCAGCTGTTTGAAGCATTTAAACATATTTTTAAGATGTCGTCAGTTTATTGTACTTCATTACAGTTGTTTGGATATTAAGACTAATCTAATAATACAAGGTTTTCTAGTTACATCCCACGAGTTTTATCGTTTAGCAAACTCATCGCCGGAAATTGGTTGTCGATATTGAAATTGCTCAGACTCTTTCAACATATTCTATGATGTGAAATATATTATATTATAAATATCTTCTAATCTAAAATAAAACAAGTGTTTTATTTTATTGCCGGATAATAGTACTGAACTATACAGATGTTTCATTTTTTGCTCTTTGCATTTTTGAAATGAAGTGGTTTATATTGGTAAATAAATGGAGGACAATGCTGAATGTTGATAGGGTATTTAATTAAGTATCAACATAATTCTACTCCTAACCTATTCCAAATTCTCTTTAATTTTGTATATATTTAAAACCAAATCAACTGTGTTCAAGTCTATATCTAAAGACAATGTTATTGCTTTGAAAATGATCACATTTCAAAATTCAGTATGCATTTTAACCAAGTTACTTCAAGACACTGCAAAGAAAATTGCCCAAATATTTCAGTTTACACTCAGATCAACAACATAGTTACTGATAAAACTATCGTTCATAGTTTCCGTCACCCATGTGAATGCAACATCTTTACCTGTATTTAAAATTTTTAAGAATATTTTCAAAAGTACTCTCAGCTTATCTACAAAAATTATGTGATTCAGTATAGTATGCATGTTCATGCAGACAGTTTGATAAAATGTAAATTTAAAATGTCATTAGTACTGTGTTATCGATTGATATTTAACTAAATGCATGGGCTATTCATAATAGCAGTGTAATTTATGTTTCTAAATCCTAGTATTATTGAACATTCTATTAATTCTAGTTTATTATAATAATATTGTTTTCATATGTAATGTCAGGTCAACTCAAATATCCTGATGAAATATTAAACATTAGTTTTAAAAGCATTTTTGATAAAATTTGAAATCATTAAAAAACAATTCCTGAACTTCCACAGAAAATCTTTTTGTGATTATTCCGATCATTTACTGCCAATGGAACTTGCAAGCGTAACTGTAACAAACCATAGGCAAACGGAGTTTTTGTTTTATTTTTGTGTGACTGTTTTGTGTTTTCTCATAATACAGGAAGTTTCTCTGTTCATAAATTTGTTTGGTTGAAAATAAAGTACTTGCCCATAAAAGCAATGTTTAGGGCCTGATACACCTATCTCTATGAGTTATCGTGCAAGGCATGAGCCCTTATAACACCTACCAACTACTCTGAAATTCAAGCAATTAAAAATTAAAGAGTGTTGCTCAATATTTTTAATGGTGTGAACCTAAAATTGATTTTGCCCACATTGCCAAACCCATGTAAAAAATGTACTGTTGATAAAATGATTGATATTGACAGTTACTACGTGTATTGCACTATTACTCTTCTGGCACAGATTTGCCTTTTTATTTGAAGGTTGCCGTCTTCCTTTGATGTTTACTTCAATATTCACCTGATTTTTCTTAAATAAGCCTATATATTTTTGTAGCTTCTTGTTTTTATAATTACCCGAAAGGAAATAATTTCTAATGAAGGTAATTTTATATTTGTCGTCATTTAAAATTGTATCTGTTTGGCGAACTGCCCCTTAAAAATACAAGAAAGTTTCATAAGCAATTGATGAACAGTTAACAATTTGTAAAAAACTGTGTAGTTCACTAGGTATTTGAACCTTTCCATGAATGTAATTGCATACAGTTGAACCTCCCTGTGCAGACACCTCTCGAAAGCGGACCCCTTTCAGATTAGCAGATACTCATTCAAAAGCTGTTTGTTTTTTTCTAATTAGTGTATTTTGTACCTCTTGTAAGCGGCCACCTTCCGTAAGAGGCCACGGGAACTTTTTTATGTTAATTTACCTCTCATAAGCAGACATCTTGGAAAATTTTGTGTTGTACATCAAATACAAAATTTTACTGATTCAGTTGATTTTAAAAATTGATAAATAATATTTGATAAAAAAATAGAATGTGGTTTTTAGGAATTTGAGAAGTCATTTGCATTGATAATTCTGTGAAATTAGTGCGTAAGAGGACACCTCCCGTAAGCGGGCATTTTAACCGGACCCAAGGATGTCTGCTTGTGGGACGTTCAACTGTATTACAGCTGTATTACAAGTCAAAGTTTTTACCTGCTCAGCCAATTAGCGGTCTTTGATAGAACAGAGCTATAGAAGGAAATAACAAAGGTTCAGAAACTTGTTTAAAAAGGTTAAAAGATTAGTCGACAGCAAGGTGAGTTTTAGTAAGAGAAAATAAGGTGATAAAATAATGAATAAAAAAAATAATTCAGATGAATGGCGCAGAGCCTGAACTCATCGAGATATTTGTACTTGCTAAGTTTGGGCAACACAGTTGTTTTATCCTGGCCTGTCCATGTATAAGTAGTTTTATCATGAACTCTGAATGTTCATTTTAACTTTATATTTTATGCAGTGATGTCATTTTGAGCAGGTGGCCCTTACGCCTATTGTTTCTGTAGTCTGTAATGCACACTCCCTTGTATAGTAGCCTTACACTGCAGGCCTGACCACGTTGTCAAATTATTTGTTATTGAAGGTAGGCGTTTCAGGTCCCTGGATGCTATGCTCTACTGTTTGTAAAGAAGAATATATCACATTAAATGTTTATCAAGAAGTAAGATCTAGGCGCGAGTGTGTACACACACTATGACGCGCTACAGCGTGAATGTTGAGGCATTGTTATGATCAATGTTTCATCTATTTTAGTATCCATCCCAGAAGACATACTAAATTGTGATACTTTTATCATAAATATGAACATAATTGTTCTAGAACCTTTACTATTTTAGTCAAACATTTTTTAATATTTACTTAATGTGATGTAACATTCCATAAATATCATAACCTTGTTTAGATCGTTTATTTCATGCGGTATGTATAATGCATGCACAGTATATGATTATTAGTGTAAAAGTTTATAAAATAATTTCAGTTTTCGCTATGCCATTGAACTATAGTGTTTGGGGTTATTAAATGTATATTTATTTTTTTGAGGTTTAGGGAGTGATGCTGGGTTTTTGGGAAAAACCTTCATGTTTGAACACCAGGATTTAGGAATGGAAGACAAGCATGTTAATAAAAATCTACAAAGTCAATCAGTGCCGTAGCCAGCATGAGGCAGACGAGGCGATCGCCTCATCTGAAATTTTCAACCCAACACCTGCCCCTTACACCCACCTCCCTGATCGAGAGCCATGCACCCCAAGCCACCATCCTCGCCTCGTCTGTTTTTCAACTCTGGCTATGGCCCTGTCAATGCTAGATAAGTACAGTAGTTCCAGCTAATAATAATAATAATGATTGATAATGGTAAAAATAAATAATGATAATATATAATCATGACAATAATAATAAACAACTAGAGCGCATTCCAAGGTACATATCTCCATGCACGCCCGGATTCTCTTTTGTATAGAATTTTCACACTTAGCACAATTTCCCATAAACAATGACCTGGCCTGCCTTAAATGCTTGATATTTACGAGCATTCAAAAAACCATGTTTTTAGTGAAGAATTGGTTTTTTACTTAATTAAGTTTAAAATGATAATAATTTATATCCATGCAACAAAACATTTACATTTTGAAATGGAAAAAAAACATCGGTTTCCGTGTTATTCGAACGTGGGTCCTCTGACATGTTAGATTATATCGTAATGCAATGTGATTAGTCACACAACTATTTATACCAACTAACAGCAGTGTTCTCCCGAGTATGGTTGTAGCCATGAAATTCAGGCTGAGGGGGTTCGGGGGTTCGGGGGTTCAGAAGACCTCCCACTCCTCCTTTAAGTCCACCTAAGCTGGCAAAATTTGAATTGATTTAAACTGTATATCAGTTCAAATAAAAGTAAATTAATAAATCTATTACAATATTCACTTGTCTTTTGTGAATATATTTCTCAGGTGATACAATTCACCTTCAGTAAAATAAAAAACTAAATTGTAATTTACTGTTTGTCTAAAACATAAATGGCATTAATATATAATGATAATTTAATATGTATCATCATTGTATATAGGCCTCCCATCAGATATTTTTGTCTACGGCTTTGAAGATTCTTAACAAGTATGCTAGAAAGTCGAACTCAACGATGACGATGGCCTAACTAGGCATTATTATTATCTGTAGATAATTTAAACTATTGATTAATTTTATAACAATTTAACATTTTTCTTTTCTATCAGATAGTAAAACATTTAACTGTAGTCTTTATAGTATTTAAATGACGACACCTAGGCCAGTATAGGTTAAAGATAAAGTTAAATTAATATTAAAAGTATAATAACAAATCAAATACTGTAACAAATTTAGTACAGTACAGCATTCTATAATATAAATATTTTTTCATTTTTTCATTTATTTTCAAATTTGAAAAGACGACAATAAAACTATGCCACGTAATATTTGATGATGGCACAATCAGAATGATAGGGTGCTTTGCCTGTTAGGTCATGAAGCAGTCGGGAATAGTTGGTGCAGAGTTTTGAGTCTCTTGTGAATTTAAAGCATGAGGCCAGGAGTACAAGACTCACTCTGGTCAGATGTTTGTGTTCTTAGGTATGACACTTTGCCCACATTACCTCACTCCACCCAGGAGTGGGTGGATAGAGTGGGTACCAGGGAGGTACAAATGCTGTATGCATGGATTACAACTGAAACATTGTGGAACAGATTTTGTTTTAAGGCATATGTTCTAATGTAATATAATAATTATGAAGCGGTAAGATGATTGTTCCTTGTTTGTTTTTGTTTTTGTTTTTTTTTTGCTGTTTGTTGCTGCTGTTTGTTTCTGCTGTTTGTAGCTGCTAATTTGTTGTTGTTAATGTTGTTTTTAATGTTGTTATTACCTCCGCGCAGTGGCAGCGCCAGGAATTCCCCGACAGCAGGGCAATGCTCCCGACAGAGGAGCACGGGTTCCCCGACGAGTTGGGCAAGTTTAATTTTGAGGTGGGCGTGTCCCCGGTTTTCAGTCTGAAAAAAAAAATTTGCTGTGTTTTGCGTCTTTAGTTACTTTTCATTTATTTTATTTAGTTATTTGCTGTGTTTAGCGCCGCCACTGCCTCCGCCAACAACGTTGTTGAGGTTATGTTTCAATGGAGTTGGTGTGGCTGTGTCTTTAGTGTAGTTTGGAAAATGACCATGTGTGAAGTGACATGAGGGCCATTTTAATAGAACATCCCAAACCTAATTAATATCTAGAGAAACAAAGAATGAATCTGAACAAAACTAGGCAGAAGTGCTTTCTATAGGCCCAGGTGTAATTGACAAATGTTTAGGGATCTAACCTTGGATTTTTCTAGCTATATAGCTGCAGTTCTTTAATATATTGAAGTTGATGAATTCATGCCTCCCAGCATTTGCTTGCACTTCATGAAGGCCAATGGATTAAATTTCACACAGTATTGTTATTTCAGGCAAACACTTTCATTTCCTACTTTTAATCACACAGACAAAAATATTGCCTATTTGCATTTGACTGTCAACTTATTTTTTAGTATGAAATTCACTTTAGTTAAATAGTGAATTAAACATTGTTAAATAAACATGAATGGAATAACAAACATAAAGATGCAATAATGGATTAATGAATTGAGTAAGGCTTCCTCAAATGAGCAATTTAACTAAAAGTTTGTAGTGATGTTTTTAAGGTATAGTGAAACCTACATTATACGCATAAAATGATATGACGTCAACACTTTTAGAGAGATCATCACAAAGTATTTTGAAAAAAAAATTGGGGGGGGGGGGAGGAAATCATATTTTTGTCCCAAATTTTACTTCATTCTAAACACCAATTCAATAAAAATTTTAAAAATCTGTTTTAATTAATGAATTCAAGTAAGAAAGTATAATGGTCAGACTGCAATGGACTCTTGACGTTAATCCTGATATCAAAAAATGTTATCGATTTGGATCGTCAAAGTTAAACTGAGTTTAACTTTAATGATTTTGATCTTTAAAGACGGATTGCTTGTGAGGCGACATTGCCTGTGGTGAGCATTTACAGGTTTTGGGCCTAGAAGTAAATCCCACATATTTTACATTATGATGAGTTGCAACTTGCTTTAGAACATAAAATATAAATTGTAGTTGGAAAGTTCTTCAAATATATTTTATGCCAATTTTAATTCATCGCAAAGTAATACAAATTTCGTTATGTACAGCATAATAAAAAGCAGAAATTCAGCATGATTTGAATTAATTCATTTTCTTTTTTTTAACGATTCAAAATGCTGTTTCAAATTGGCCTTTTTGAAATAAGAATCATCAGGAAAACAGGCTCTAGAACAGAATGGATGCTCATCGGAGTTATCAAGCTTACAAACACTTGTTTATATAAAGCTTTTTTTTACAGTGTGATACAGTTGAGAGGGTTGTGAGGCAGCAGCATTCCCACATTGGCTTTGGATCATTGCTTGTGTTAGTCAAACCAGACACTCAGTGTGGTAAAATCTTTCGTTTTGATGTATCACGGACACGACGTCAGGTTCATGATTCAGCATGGCGCTTACTTCACCCTGGGGATGAACAGGATGGTCCACAGGTTTGCATATTTTTCTTTTAATGTTGCAATGACTGACGAAGTTTCTAGTAGATAATCAATAACATATGTAGCTTTTCTTCAGAGAATAACTGTTATCTTAAGATTTCTGTCTTTACTTTATTTATTATGACTGATTATCTCCATATTTTTCAACTTAGATTGTGGCTTTGAGTAGCATTTTTATCTTCCTGTCTGTGATCATGCATGTTCCTGAAATCTATGTACTGTATGGTCCAATAGAGTGTTTTGCTCACAATTTTGCAAATGAGTTTATATTTAGAATCTATTTCTTCTGAGTAATGCCAAAAACACGCTTTTAAAACTGTGTAATCCCTTCAAATTGTGTTTTTAGTGACGTTACTAACGTTAGTGAGTGTAGGTAGGTGGAGCGCCGTATGTTTTACGATCACAGTTGGAAGTTTACCTTACATTGTGTCCTGCCGGTAATATTTACTCAAATCTTCCACAATTGGTCTTCAACAATCTATTACCTTCCCCAAAATCTCGTCCACAGCATGATTGGCTGTTGTCTTTGTCCATGTATTGGCGGTGAAAATTCTTGATTTTTGTTAGTAATTTGTATGGTTGTAAATATCTCATCATATTCATTAAAAATTAATGGTATCTCAACCTGAAAATCTTCTACTTGCATTTCTTTTCCCTGACATTTTGTTGAGAAACTCCATGGCATGTAACAAACAATTCTATATAAAACGTGGAAAGATGAAATAGCCAAACTTGTTGCATGGAAATGAGATGAAAAGTATAGTAGACGATTGTCATCAATCGTTGAGATACCATTACATGTAAGTGCATCGCAAAACATTTTTTCAATGAATTTGGAGTGGTATAAACAAATTACTAAGAACAGCTGATTAGGTCAGGAGATAATAATCTGTCCTTAATATGATGTACTGAACAAGGTTTTGGGGATCGTGTTTTGAGACAAGTTTTGGAGGATTTGGGTATATTTTACCAGGAGGATTGTTAGGTCAACCTCAACCGACATTGGCGATCATAAAATATCCTCTCCGCCCACCTACACAACTCATGTTACTGTGTTATAATCGCCACACATTTGCACTAGAAATGTGTTTTAAAGGAATTTAACTGTGTTTTAAAAACAGGGTTTTTGGTGTTATTCACTAGAAACAGAATCATAGAGTCTAAACTTGACTGCAAATTGCCTTACAAAATGTTAATATTCAATCACAGAATTAATAATGAAATCAAATTATTTGACATGTTTTGACTAGATTGCAGAACCATTAGAAACATTTGATGTGGACTCACATTACACAAGTGGAACCATGAGAAGTACCCACTCTCAAGAGATAATGCTAAGCAGACAACCATCTCGCAGAAATGGAGTGCATATACAAACACTGAAAAGCCATCATGAGGTTAAAGGTGATTCAAGCGATGACTCCACACCCGACAACACCCTCAATTCTAAGGTAAATGTCATTTATGTTGTAAATACATGTGTTGTGCTAACAATTAAACAAAAAAAAAATTGGAGGAAAAAAACATTGTAGAAATATAAATTGAACTGAATTAATTAAAATTGGTGACTTATTTTAAATTGAATTCTTAAAGGGATATTACTTAAAAAATCTACCCCAAAAATTATATTTCCTTGGAATTTTACCTGTGAACATGGTTTGTTACTTGTATATTTCTTGAGTACAAAAATGAAAAAGTTATTGAACTGTTTTAGGCTAGGCCTTTGATATTTCCTGGTTACTAAGCTAGTAGATTGTAGATGTATCTGTGCAGATGTTAACTCAGTCTGTTCTCTCCACGGTAAGCACCGCTTTTGCACACGACATGCACACGCTATTGCTCACCATTGCTTACTATATTTCGACTGTTCACAAAAGCAAAGCAAATACACATTCATCCTCTTTATTTTTTTGGATCCACCCAAAAAATAAATTATTTCTTAATGTTTAGAAGTAATAAAATGTTATAAATATGACAGATCAGTATTCTATTTATAAATTTAATTACAGTATAGTCAAATTTAGAATGTTTTAATTTTTTGAACTTCGGAAAGAATTGGTCTTTAAGTTGAAAAAAAAATCTAAATTTTGTGAACACTACCATTTTATTCCTCGTAATTATTTATTTGCTCTAGTTGTTTGTGTTCAATCAAAAATCAAATTTTTTTCTTATTTTGAATTAATTTTTATATTCATAAATAATAAAATAGCATTAAAATGGCAGATCATTATTATATTTAAAAATTAAAAAAAATAAATTATTTTATTTTTGGACTAATGGTCAGATATAGTAATCCTTATCAGTGAATACCAATTAAGTTAATTACGAATTATTACATTATTTTTATTAAAGCCTAGTTGTTAAAGGCCAGATTTAATATTATATGAAAGGATGTGTAGGGGCACATTCTTCACACCGGCGAGCAACTCTCCGTTTTTTGGTTTTAAATTTGGCCAGAAAAGAAAACGGTTACTATCATATTTGGAGGTTTCCGTTTCTGTTTCATGTATTCGTCAGAAATTTATTAGTATTTTCTTTTTAGTGACACTTTAGAAGGAAAAGTGTTGTATATGGGGGAGGGGTGCTGTTATTTAACTGTAAATTACAAATTCTGTTTGCTATCCCTTTTGTTAGGCAAGCAAACGGGACAGCACACTTGGAAAACAGGATGGACCTTCAACAGAAGCAAGCATCATAGCGTCACTACAAGAGAAGATAAACCAGATGCATGAATCAAAACTCTGCCAAGTCTGTCTTGATAGCAACTATAACACAGTGTTCTGTCCTTGTGGTCATATGACCTGTTGCGACACATGTGCCCAAGAGTGCCAGAAGTGTCCGATGTGCCGTGCTGAAGTTTCCTATGTCCAACGCGTCTTTGTAACGTCATAGAATTAACTATAGTAAAGGCATATAGGACAAGTTGGTAAATAATTGTAAAAAACATGTGAATAATATGCAGATACTGAAACAAAAGATAAATATGTTGTGAACATATTTTAACCAACATATTGTGTAACCTGTAATATAATAATAATGGTGTACATTTATATACGCGCCAGTATCCATCTAGAAGATGCTCATGGTGCTGTGGACCAGATGTTACACATTCTTATGACTTTCTACTCCCCTAAGGGTCATGTCATGCAGCAAGTACTGAGTTGTACTTGCGCTACGTCAGCTGTCCACAGCAGGGGTCATGCATGGACCAGTACACCGGGGTAACCCCCCACTCGTCTCGAAAGATGTACTGGGTTCTTTAAAGTGCACATGAGCTGGTGTGTATACTGGGCCTACGGTTTATAGTCCTTATCCGAGAAGGCTTGTTCCACCACCAGAACCATGGTGCGAGCGGGCCTTGAACCTGTGCTTTTGTTTATGCATGGTTCACGGTTTCCCTGCCTTAACCCCATTAAAAATTTTGGTTGTAATACCTAGCTATGATTTTATACAGTCTCACTTGCACTGGACTGGTACATATTTTACCAAGGCCTTGAGAAGGGACATTTTACTGCAGTCTGCATTTGGACTTCAGTCGTGATAAAGCTTCCAAGGCTGTGAAAAGCATGCATGTGAAAGCTCTGTCACATTTCACTGGGTTGCACAAGTGGAGAGGAAACGAAGACCAAAAATGGGCATCTGTTGATGTACATCAATATCCATTTATTCTCATGTTTTCCTACACCAACTTTGTTTTATTACCGGGAATGTCTGGTATGAACAATGAGAGATTTTAAATATGCACAAAATGACCAAAAAATATCTCCCTTAGGTATTTGTTACTTATCTGTTAAATTTCTGTTTTATAATTTCTCATGCATTTCTCATCCTGGACTTCTCCATCAGTATCCATTCATCTCTGGTGATAGCTTTTACTCACCGGATTAAAAACAAATCGGATGGAATGTAGAAGTACAGTACCTATACTAAATTTTTAAAGGACACTAACACATAAGTAATAGAAGCTTAAAGAAATAGAACTGACAATGAAAGGATAGGTAATGTAAATTTAACTGAAGAAACGAAAATACACTGGGAAAAAAGCAGAGGGGGCAGACAGACCGAAGATGCAGTGTAATTGCATCCTGTACTTTTTGTCATATGACAACTGGGGATAGGTTCAATAACTCATGCATTTTACTCCTGCATCCTCTACTGTCAACACCTACAAAGCAAACATCATGGACCCTTCAACTGAGAGTCCGAAGACTTCTGATTTCGGATCTCTGAAGGCCCACGCTCTCTACCCGGTACTCAAGTCACATGTTTTGTATGTGCTTAATTCATTGTTTTCTTTGTTTTTATTTTGTTCACATTAGTTTGGTGTTCGTTAGTCAGTTCATTGTTCATCCGTTCCATACTTCTGTTCAGTTTAACCTTTCACCTTGCATTACTTTCCCGAGATGCAACCGTGGCAACTTTTGCCAGTGGAAATGACCAGATGAGTGTTTTTCATGTGTACTCTGTCCGTTTGTGCAATCCGGTGAGATGTAATGGCGTTCACCCTAGACTTTTTGGTTGGTGAGTGAGTGTCAGGGAGAAAGTTACAGCATTAGAAATTCCTAATGTCACATGATAATAAATATGCCACTCCCTTCCAAGTTGCTGATCACCTTTCACAAAATTCAATGTTTGGTAAGTAATGACGACACTATCTAAATACTCTATTTTGACATAAGAGAATAGGTAATTGAAGACAAGTCTAATTTACATAAATATTAATGGATTTAATTATTTTCCAGATTTTAGATCTTGGATTTGAATACAGTATGTTATACATGACATGTATAATGTTAAAAGAATATTATAATATATTGCATGCACTGTCTACCTATATAACATTCATATAGAAACTTAGTAGATACAGTAGTATGAAAGATGCTACAAATAATATGTAAATATTTATAAAATATATGCCATTGTAAATAATACAATTAAATAAAACAAATTAAATTTATGCATATGACAATCAAATGATTTGGCATAGCCATGATCTATATATTGTTATTTTTATTATAACCTTATGTTTATCTTTTACCGCAATCAATGCAAGTTGTTTTAAATATTTGTTCACAGATCAAATTTTGAATATGATTTCTCTGCGATTTTGTATTATTACTTAAATGTTTCTATACAAATTTTAAGACACATTTGAAGTTTTAAGGTTGAAAAGTGAAATTGGCATTACACATAAGAGGTGATAAGGACTTTGATTCACAATCTTCTGAAAGCATCTAATTAACATACTGAAAGGTGTTTGTTCAGTTTCCTTTTGAAACACTTCACTTGAAACACAAGCTGATTGATTATACACTATTGTTATCTTCTTTTTCATCATCTTATATGCAGGGAGTTATTACAACTCCATATATAATGTGGTTATATTTCTTTATAATTACCATTATATAGGCTAATAAATGAAATGTGTAAAATGTAATTATTACATTAATTTCATAAATTCAGTGTCTGAATTGGTTCTATTGTTTAGGTATGCACATCATGAAGTACAGTAAAATGAAGTATACCACATGAATATTTCTGAAGAGAATTTTTATCTTCTGAATGTTTTAATCAACAATTTGAATTAATCATTTCAAATTTTATAGTATTGAAGATGATGTTTATTGTTTTTAACCTTATGGACACACCTTTGAATGAGAAATGTGTGGCTGATGTAAAAATATAAATAAATACAATAACAATTAAATAAATAATAAGTGATAAATGAGGGTGAGAAGGGTAAAAACTTGCTCACCGTACTCACTGACTTGGATTTTAAAGATTTGTTGTTTAGTTGGGCTTGGGCAACATAACATTTTTTAGGCCTAGAAGGAAAAGGCATTGGAAATATCAAAATGAAATGTCAACCAAAACTTGCACCAGAAGCAGATTGACCAAAAATTGTTGGTACAAGAGTTGTGCATTATCGATATTAAATTCCAAAGTATGTTGACTAAAAAATGGAAATTACTAATAATAGTTTATCTTTAATAATTAATTCGCCAGAATGTCATATATATTTTACAAATCCAAAATGAAAATAATATTATGAATTATGTACTTATTATTAATTAATTTTAGTTTCTAGTAATTCAGGGCTCAATTTTTTTACTAGCCCAGCGTACAATGGCTAGTGAAAACTGCACTGGGCTAGTGAATTTTCATTTTTACTAGCCCAGTCGGCTAGTGAATACAAGTGTCAAGCAGTCACTTTTACACATTGTAGATTAAGTTGTAGACATGGGCTATTTGAATTGCTTGTGGGCTAGTGAAATGTAAAGTCAACTTGCCCAGTGGACTAGTCAAAACAAAAACAAAAATCGAGGCCTGTTTGTATTTTCATTTCCATTCTTAGACATGTCAGATTAATTGTAAAAGGATTGGCAACATGTAAACAAACATCACTTAAAAGTTATTAAAATAACTGCTGTTATATTATTGTTAATTCTGTATATGATTAGGTTTATGTTCACGATGTAGACGTTTCTTGTACTGCTAGCTGAGTAGGTATGTTTAGTATCCTATGACAATCTTTATTTTAATGCATTTATAATTCTTACCTGTGTTTATAATTATCAATGTGTGATATTTTCACAAAAGATTTTTATTTAGTGTGTGTTATAAATATTTGTCATCAAAGCCAACATATTACAAAAATTATAGGCTTATTTGTTGTGTCTGCCATAAAAAGTATATTGTGTTTTTTTATTGTTACTATTTTAAAATGATTACTATCCCTAATAATATTGTTACAGATTAATACTGTATCTGGTTTCAGCTTGGGAAGGCCTTCGCCTTGCAGTGGGCTAACAACGGCTATAGAATAATGATGGTGGTGATGTTGAATAGTTTTGTTGCATTATATTTATAGTATAGTAACAAAGAAAAGACTATCCAGAATAAAATCTGTGTACAAACTGCTGGTGTTTTTTTTAAGGAATACAGTATGCCTATACCCATTATACTCAACTGTTGAAACCTCGGTCAATTTTAAAGTTTTACTACAACCATATTTTGAATTTGAATGGTATATTTTTACATGAGAATGTTACCTAATTACTAACATGAAAATTACCTTTTGATTAAATAATGCTCAAGGCTGTGACCCAGCACAACCATAAGCTGGTTTCCCAAATTTGAGCTTTTTATATTTTTGTTGTTTAATTTTATGAATAATTTAATTGGGTATTTTTTCTGAGTTAAGCTTCATCATTTAATATGAGACACTGATAGATAAGTCCATACATTTTGCTATAACATAGTAAACCTTGATTTTCTTGTTTATGCTGTATTTAATACCTACAATAGAAGTAACCAAAATTCCCTCTAAGAAAGTACAACAGCATACACTGTACATACGTTTTTTTTATTTGAAATATGTTATGTACATATGTTATATACAGAGTTTATTACAATGAATGAAATGATTTATGGACATGATATTGTATACAGTTTTACAACATTCTTTCAAGTTACAATGAAGAAGGTAATTGTATTCTTACCATAATACTGTATCTACTATAAATGTGATATAGTTAAATAAAACGACTTATGAAGTTTGTGAACGCAACACACTGTTTATTTTTATGTTATATAAATACTTATGTGTGAAAAAAGAGCTACTGTATAGTTATATTTTAATTTTGTTTTATTTATATTCAAGTTGTGTTTACAGAACGACATAAAACAGTACAGTAATTGTACATCCATACTCTTTTTATCTCATTCTGTTTGTTCAGACAGGAAGAACACTGTTTTTTTGTTTTTTTTTTGTTAAAGTCGAGAAGGGAAATGGGAACCCATGCTCTTTATTTCATTTCAGGTTATAAGTTAGCCCTATAAGGCGTATTACCCACTCGGTTCACTGAGCCTTGACAAAACAGGAGAGTCAGTTTTATAAACAAACTTACAGTCGAAACATGTAGGAAAAAAAGCTGTAGTTCACTCTGGGCTTGAACCGCTGCGTGAATTAAAGTCAACCCTTCTACCCACTCATCCAACTAACGCTCGACAATTGAACAGAAACTTGTATTAATGATCGGTTGAGTTAAAAAAATAACATTAAAACAAATTTCATGTAGAAGGATAGAACAGGGCCGTAGTTCATCGAGATTCGAAAATATGGATCGGTTGGTTGTGGATGTTTATTTAAAGGGATATGTTTCTGCAATTTAATTTTTTTTATTCATAACCATATATATCATTCATGGGATAGGCCTTACCATTTTCGGAATAATTTTAAATTTTGAATAAAAAAAAAATACAATTGGTCCGTCCACTCTGATTTTCAAGATTTTGGGACGGTTTGGCTTGGGAACCTAACGATTTTGATTTATATCAAACTACAAAGCTGTTTATATTACTTCTATTTGTCAGTATCTAAATAGAAAAGTTTTTACCCATGAAATTCTAACATTTACTAGTTACAAACGGGTGTGACCAGACCGATAGACAGGCAGACGGACCGACAGTTTTGAAAATCTGTTTGTAGACACGCTTTCCGCGTCCAATAAAAGTGTTCCAATTGAGGTATGGCTTTGTCTTCGTTTTAAGAATAACAACACACCCATTTCAGCTTCATCATGGTTGTTTGCCCGCGAGATGCGGAAATTTTATTCTTTACAGGGGCGAATGCAGACTTGGAAAAGGGGGTGGGGGCGGAAGGGGGACGGTAGAGAGTCAAAGTTTTATGGGAGTCCGGGAGCATGCTCCCCATGATTTGTTTATATTTAGATGTCCTGAAATGGCCTCAGGGGCATGTTAAGGGATCATTTTTTTGTTAAATGTTTTCGTTTTATAGACAATGTTAAGTAATATTGATATATTTTACTTTCCAAAAGGGGTACCCTGTTGAACCCACAAATGTAAAAACAACCACAAATGTGAAAACGAATTGCCCACAAATGTAAAAACAACCACAAATGTGAGGTCTCACCACAAAATGAGTCTCATGGTAGGAAAATCCAAAATTGAGTTATTAATACCTTCAATAGAGCATAGTATAAGCTGTAATCTACACTTTAAATGACGGTCATTGGATAAGTGTGTCTAAAGATATGAGCATTTGAAATTTTCATGTATGGAAACACGGTTTTGAGAAAATTACCTCAAAGTAATCTAAACAAATAATTAAAAGAATATAAATCCCAGAAAATCTACATGAAGGACAGTTTCCAACATGAAAACTGACCTAAAAAGTATATTATAATGAAATATAAATACCATAGTACTCATAACTAATTAAAACTAAATTTCTAAAAAATTTGACTTCAGACCTATTTTGGTGATTATCTCAATTTGATATCTCCTACGATGCAACTCATTTTGTGGTGAGACCTCACAAATGTGAAAAACATCGCCCGCAAATGTGAAAATGATCATCGCCCACAAATGTGATAACATCCACAATGTAAAAACAAAAATTACCTGTTCACCCACAAATGTAAAAAAATGTGCTTACTGTAAGATCATAATATTTTCTAATACAGTTGAACCTCCCGTAAGCGGACACCCTCGGGTCAGGGAAAAGTGTCCGCTTACGGGAGGTGTCCGCTTACGAGAATTTCCGCCGATAGAGGGCCAAAGTTGTAAAATATGTATACGTCTCACATTCCACGGCTTTCTCAGCACAAATGGCCTCTGAAATTTCTACACACCGCGTTCAGTATTTTTATTAAATATTTTTTAGCATTTTTAAGATTGGTTCAGTAATATAATTCTCAGACATTACAGTATAATGACTATTTTGTACAGAAATTTGTATTCGTTGTACAATAAAATCATTAAATTTTCCGGGATGTCCGCTTATGGGAAGTAAATTTACATACAAAAAATCCAAATTTTATGACAAAAAGTATCCGCGTCTGCTTACCGGAGGTGTCCGCTTACGAGAGGTACCAAATTTGTAATGTCTGTCACACTTTGTAATGTCTGTCTGTCACACTTTGAAATGTCTGTCACACTCTGTAATGTCTGTCTGTCACACTTTGTTATAACAGTCTGTCACACTTTGTAATATCTGTTTGTTTTGTAATGGCTGTCTGTCACACTTTGAAATCTCTGTCTGTCACACTTTTTAAGGTCTATCACACTTTGTAATGTCTGTCTGTCACAGTTTGTAATGTCTGTCTGTCACACTTTGTAATGTATGTCTGTCGCACTTTGTAATGTCTGTCTGACACACTTGGTAATGTCTGCATGTCACACTTGGTAATGTCTGTCTGTCACACTTTGTAATGTCTGTCTGTCACACTTTGTAATGTCACTCTGTCACACTGTGTAATGTCTGTCATACTTTGTAATGTCTGTCTGTCACACTTTGTGTCTGTTTGTCACACTTGTCACAGTCATTACAAAGTGTGACAGACAGGCATTACAAAGTGTGACAGACAGACATAACAAAGTGTGACAGACAGACATTACAAAGTGTGACAGACAGTCATTAGAAGGTGTGACAGACAGTCACTACAAGGTGTGACAGACAGACGTTAATAGGTGTGACAGACAGACATTACAAAGTGTGACAGACAGACATTACAAAATTTAACAGACAATCATTACAAAGTGTGACAGACCGTTATTACAAAGTGTGACAGACATTTCTTACGAAGTATGACAGACAATCATTACAAAGTGTGACAGACAGACATTACAAAGTGTGACAGACAGTCATTAAAAGGTGTGAGAGACAGTTATTACAAAGTGTGATAGCTCACAGATAATACAAATGTGACAGACAGTCATTACATAGTGTGACAGACAGTCATTACAAAGTGTGACAGACACAGTCATTAGAAAGTTCGACAGGCAATTATTACAAAATGCGATAGTGCTAATAAAAAATGTTCTTGCCTTAAATACAATTTTGATTATAAAATATTTTTTTTTACATTTGTGGGCGGAAAGGTGCATTATCACATTTGTGGGCATTATCACATTTGTGGGCGATGACTGTTTTCACATTTGTGGGCGCTTATTTTACATTTGTGGGCGATGCGTTTTCACATTTGCGGTTATTTTCACATTTGTGGGCGATGTGTTTTCACATTTGTGGTTATTTTTACATTTGTGGGCGATCCGTTTTCACATTTGTGGT
>JAOTQE010088365.1:0-14972 GCA_025631205.1 Nesometra sesokonis
CATACGGTAAGGAATCATTGCAATATACCAACAAACCACCTCCTCTGGAGTAATCACGATCTGATCGTATCTGATTATAGCCTTCAAGTTGAAATAGCGAATCATGATCACTGTCTTGCAGCCAAGATTCATTAAATATAAGCAAATCAGGTTTTACCTTCACTGATGACATAGAAGCAACGATGTCGTCATACTTATTCCTGATGCTTCTAAGATTCTGAGAAACAACGTACAAGTGAGGGTAAGATATCCGAGCTTTGTGATTTTTACCGCCTCTACGCCCCCATCGTCTCTTAGGCTTGTCGGTGTACGATCTACCCTGATGATGGGAGGACGCAGTAGGCCTAGGCCTAGTGACACTATGCCTAGTGTATCATCATTTCCAAACCAAGTGGAAAACCTAGAACTTGCATTGGAAGTGTGGTTTTCAAAGTGTTTGCTGGTACTTTGCCCTGATCTCTGTAAGGTTGCTGAGATGTTTCTGGACAGTTGCAGCAACTTGGCTGGTACTTTGCCCTGGCTTCTGTAAGGTTGCTGAGATGTATCTGAGATGTTTTTGGACAGTTGCAGCAACTTGGCTGATACTTTGCCCTGGTCTCTGTAAGGTTGCTGAGATGTCACTGAGATGATTCTGGACAGTCGCAGCAACTTGGCTGTACTTTGCCCTGGTCTCTGTAAGGTTCCTGAGATGTTCCTGGACAGTCGCAGCAACTTGGCTGGTACTTTGCCCTGGTCTCTGTAAAGTTGCTGAGATGTCTCTGTGATGTTTCTTGACAGTCGCAACAACTTGGCTGATACTTTGCTCTGATCTCTGTAAGGTTGCTGCGATTTCACTGGGATGTTTCTGGACAGTCGCAGCAACTTGGCTGATACTTTGCCCTGGTTTCTGTAAGGTTGCTGAGATGTCTCTGAGATGTTTCTGGACAGTCGCAGCAACTTGGCTGATACTTTGCCCTGGTCTCTGTAAGGTTGCTTAGATGTCACTGAGATGTTTCTGAACAGTCGCAGCAACTTTGGCTGGTACTTTGCCCTGATCTCTGTAAGGTTGCTGAGATGTCTCTGATGTTTCTTGACAGTTTCAGCAACTTGGCTGGTACTTTGCCCTGATCTCTGTAAGATTGCTGAGATGTCTCTGATGTTTCTTGACAGTTGCAGAAACTTGGCTGATACTTTGCCCTGGTCTCTGTAAGGTTGCTGAGATGTCACCGAGATGTTTCTGGACAGTCGCAGTAACTTGGCTGGTACTTTGCCCTGATCTCTGTAAGGTTGCTGAGATGTCTCTGTTATGTTTCTTGACAGTCGCAGCAACTTGGCTAGTACTTTGCGTTGGTCTCTGTAAGGTTGCTGAGATGTCGCTAAGATGCAACAGATGGATCAAACATCTCAGAGACATTACGGAGACTGGAAAAATATTTTATTTTAACTTATGCTGATCACATACAAATCAATAAGTAACCAACCACCATCTTACATCTCTGATATGTTACAACGTAGGTCTACATTTTACAAACGATATCTAAGATTGACAACCAATTCTTCAGTTTTGCTCACCCTTCCCAGTCATCTTAAAGCTTATGGTGATAGAGCATTTGCAGTTGAAGCTCCTAAACTTTGGAACACATTGCCTAATTCTATTCATCAATCTTCTTCTGTGAACATTTTTAAGACTAGTTTGAAAACTCATCTTTTCGATTCTTTTTGATCTATTTTGATTTTTAATTAATTTTTTTTTCTTCACAGCGCTTTGAGACATTCTCTTGTTTGTATTAAGCGCTATATAAATACAAATACAATTACATTACATTACAAAAACAAACGTGTAATTTCTTGCCACTCCTCAAAGACTCCGAAATTTTTAGGAGACATCGCAGAGATTTGTCTGCAACTAACAAAATCTGAAGTCATGAACTAGTTGCAAACTAGTTTCTAGCCGGTTACATATTTTCGTGGGGAGTAGGAATTCCTATGACAAGTGAACTAGGGTTGGCATATCGATTATTTTCCCAACTGGGACAGATAAAATCTAAACCAATAAGAGAGTTTTACAACAAATAATTTAAACTAATGATATTTATTAATCTCCTATAATTATCATTATTATTAATCACTGTAGGCCTACTTTTTATTTTTTTAAACATGTTTAAAGTGCCAGTTATTTTTTTTAATTCTAGGTTGATTCTCATCTCATATTCAGTGTTTTTTTGTGTTGCATTTTTCTATGAAATAAATGTTTTTTTTTTAATTGAATTGAATTAATTGCTGTTTAAGCAATTAGAAGTACAAAATACAACATTGATCAAATTTAACATAAATTTTACTCTGTTGGAAAAGCATTGATAACCGCATGTCAGCTGTTCTGAGTAATTAACATGTTTAATTAGGTTACATGATTAATGTTCTTCTGTTCATTATGTCAGGAAGTTTAACATGCCATGATTCAACTCTAAATGTTAAGTCATCAAAATTCTCAGAACATATGAGGCATGATAATTGTGGCAAAACCACCAAGTTGTAAGAAAACTTGAAGTAGAGTTGTTATTAAAATTATTAATTATAAACTCATTATATATCTTTCTCGCTTTCAAATTAGGCCTAAAAATCTTTGTGTTGCCCAAGCCTGATTGACCCAGAATCGGGATTGGCTTTTTTCTGCTTTTATACCTCAATTGTTTATTAAATGTGCAAAATTATTTCAAAAATTATAAGAAATATAGTTATCTAAAAATGTAAATAATGCACCAGGTATTTAAATGAGTTTAGAGAAGTCAGTATGCTTTGTATCACGGAAACATGGCTACATGACGGTATTCCCGATAATGCAGTGAGCATACCTAACTTCACACTGATTTAAGGAGATAAGGACTATAGAAGCAGAGAAAGCCAGAGGAGGTGGGTTGTACGTATTTATTAACAATAAGTGGTGTAATAACTGGTCTATAAAACGTAAGATTTGCCTGCTTGATGTGGAGATTTTAATGATTGGAATGTGGCCATTTTTCTTGCCAAGGGAATTCACTAACGTTAACGTGACCATGGTATACATTTATTCCTCCAAAGCAAACTTTGAAGTAGCTAATCGTAATCTACTGTACATATTTGTATAATTGATCTGCATAATAAATTGCCTGACACAATAAATTTAGTTATGGGTGACTTTAATCATTGTGATGTAAAGACTATTCTCCCATCACATGTACAGTAGGTCGATAAACCTACATGTGATAGAGCTATCCTGGACTTGTGTTATTGCAACATTAAAGGAGCCTATAAAACAAATATAATTGTGAAAATTGGAAAGTCTGACCATTTTACTGTACACCTGCAACCATGTTATAAACAAAAGATTAAACAGACAAAACCACTCACCACATCATAACACTGTTAGAATGAGGAAGCGACACGGAAACTACGTGGGTGTTTTCAGTCCACAAACTGGGACATTTTGTAGCACTCCACAATCGATGAAACTGTAAATGTAACAGAATACATCAATTTCTGCATTGATTCAATCGTGCCAACGAAATCAGTTTGTCATTATCCTAACGATAAAGCATGGGTGCCATATAATCTTAAACCACTACTCAAGGAAAAGAAATTAGCATTTTGCCAAAATAATATTGATCTTGTGAAGCTGAAACAAAAAGAAATCGATCTACAAATTAAGTTGGATAAATGGAAACACAAACAAAAAATCGAGGATAAATTTAAAAGTAATGACTTCAGAGATGCATGGAAAGGCCTGGAACAAATCACAGCTTTTAAACTGAAGAAGAACAAGATTGAAGCGACGCATAAATTTGTTGATGAACTTAATAATTTTTATAGCAAATTCGATAAAAATGACTTTAGTAATGAAGGGATCATTTTCCTATTTTGAAAGACAAAAGAGCTCACATATGATTTTAGGAGCAATCCATCTGCTCACGATCCAGTTGTTATTAATGATGAATGTGTAGAAAGGGTGCATGATTATTGCTATCTTGGTGTCACAGTTGATGACAAACTAAATTGGAATGCACACTGCTGAATTGACCAATAAAGCAACTGTTTGATTATATTTTCTCAGAAAGTTAAGGAGTGTGTCTATTGAAAAGTCTATTCTTTTGTTATTTTATATGTCAGTTATCCAGAGTATACTTTTGGAAATTTCAGTAAGGAAAATACGACAAGGTTTGAAAGACGCTCAGCTGAACGATGTATTGGTTCGGATATTATCACGATTGGCACACTATATGAGGAAATTATGTTGGATGAATCTCATAAATTTCACAATCAATATGATATACATGCGTTCTGGTCTTAGAATCCTAGCGCCTCGTTCAACTCATGACAGGCACAACTTTTCGTTTGTAGTGAATTCCATTAGATTATTTAATCATTATACAAGTAAATGAATGTAGGCCTCGCAATTTAATATGTACAGTATGGAGTGCAATTCTTATTCAATATTTTAAATTTTTCTTGTTGGTAACCTTAATTTTACTTACTGGTATGTATTTTTTACTGTGTACACAAATGGAATATGAATTTCCAACATAGTTTTTATGATGGACCAATAAATTCTTAATCTTAAAGTAATTGCAAAACTGGAATATGAAACATGACAGGAAGTGTCTTGTTACTTGACGATGATCGCCAAACTTGATATTTATTTTTACAACTGAACTAGTACAGTAGTACTAGTAAAGTTTGAAAAAGCCTTGTGCTTGGGCTCACAAAAGTTTAGGCCTTTTGTAAGTAAACTAATTGAAAGTTAAGATATTCTCAATATATGGTATAACTTCCATAATAATTTGTTTTTAAAATCAATCTGAATATTTTACAGTATCAGCAATAAAGGATGTATATACAGCCCTACAACTGAACCAGAAATCTGAGGAGCTAAAGTCATGTGGAGGTCAACAACAAAATTCAGTCTATGGAATCATGTATGGTGCCCTCACAGGATTCAATATTGATGGACCTGTGAGTACTGTCATATCACTCCGCTGGTGAGTTTATTTCAGGGAACAACTCAAAAACTTACTAGATAAGTTTTAACTACCAATAGAAATCAAACTTTTTAAATAATTTTAGTTCGATTAATTTAAACAAATTCGCCATAAAGTTTAATCAAAATAAATTGCTTGAAGTAAAACCAAAGGTTAGGTTACATGTGTTGTCAGTTTTCAGTCAGTATCTTTGACATTTGAGGCATGTCGTGGCAAAACCACCAAGTTGTAGGAAAATTGAAAATTAAGTTTTTGTCATAGCCATATTACACTATTTATAAGCTTTTAAATGAAGGGTCAATTATCAAAGTCAGACAACTATAACTAAAGTTATTGAGCAAAATAGTCCAAAATTTCCTTTGTATTTCTTTATATTTCCTGTTGTTTATTTGCTTATTTCTCAATAACTTCCTGTGCGACAACTTGATGGTTTTGCCATGACTAGCCTCATTTTATTCTTTAACTGTTGTTTCATAAAATGTCATAACTGTTAAATGATTGTACAGTATGTGTATGTGGTTGGTTGTGACGGTGGTTCATTCAAGGATTTGTTGATAGTTTTGTAGGACCCCATTGATTAGCTAGATAGAGTAATGATGGACGGTCTAGTACCATACTACCATGCATTGGTAATGGTGATAAACTAATAATTATTTTAATGGGGCCTTACTTTTTTTTATGTATTTGATCTAACCTTTAAATATGTTATGATGATGCAATTAAATCAAATCAAATTGAATGATTTATCTTTTTGAGGTACCAAGAAATGCATAGCCAATAAGACATGCCTATGACTCATCAACTCTAATGGTGTAGGTCAATGTAAAAGTCCATGCAAATAGTGTTATAAATTCATTTGCTGCAAATAGTGTTATAAATTCATTTACAATTGTAAATTCATGTTTGTATTTTTTTTAAATTAATAAATCCATTTAATAATTTGTTGTTTTCAATGGATTTGGTTGAAATTTGGTGTGTATGGGCATACCTGCCAACCCTACCGATTTTGGTGGTAGGCTACTGCTTTTTCGACCCGCCTACCGCTTTTACATGGAAATCCTACCGCTTTTTGAAATTCAAAAGAAACCAAAAGAAAAATATAGAAAATGAAAAGCGTCAAAGACACAAAAAAAAACACCAAAATACGCAGTGAATTGGCACTAAAAGTGAGCATTTTCAGCGTAAATACTTGCATCAACAGGAATCGGGGCGAAATGACCTTTTTTTTTTGGCTCATCAAAGCAAAATCAGGTAAAGCGAGGGCGCTGGTGTGCACTTGCTCCGCGACGACGTGACAGCCTACCGCTTTCGAAAGTACAAATGTTGGCAGGTATGTATGGGGATTGATTTGATGATTTGGACCTACATGTTTAAACACTTGTTATTTTACAATGGAAAGCACTAGGGCATTGCTGAGTTTTTATCTCACCTGTCCTAAACCTGATTTGAAATTGAGGGGGGAAATGTATTTTGAGGCAGAGGCAATCCTTTACTAGGGGGTACCCCTAAATTTTAGAGCTATTTTTTTTATTAGCTATGGGGTCGCTAGTGCCGACCTTTGACATGAAACTCTGATGAAAGAAGGTCATTATCATGGTCTGTTGAAAGCATCAATAAAATATTTGTGAGTAGTTTTCAGTATGGACCGCCATGAGCCTTGTTTTAGCCTCATATTTTTTAGTCTTCTATCTGTTCAGTGGTGCAACCACAATATTTCTCTATTGGAGAGGAGCAATGTAGGTTTTTTGATTATATGTGTTTTGACTGAGTGAAGCGAGGGAAACAAGTACACAGGGGATCAGGCTGCAAATTTCCCCAGTGCATTTTGTATATATAAATGGTTATGGTTATATTGTGGGGCTTCTACTTGTTTACCAGTGACAGATGCAGAAACTTCCAAACAGGTAGGCCAGGAGGAGGTCGAGATGGGTGTCATCCAGCTCTGAAATTTGTCACTCCATTTTCTTACACTCAATTTTAGGACCAATATTCCAAGTATATACGGCCAGTTTAGTGGGTTTTCTGAGAAAATCCCACTTCTGTGAGTTATTTTCATCTACCTTTCGCGCTGTCTGTCACTGGATCCAGGAATCGCATGTTTATGTCGGAAAGTTTCCAAAAGAATGATACGCCATACCTGCCTTATTAAATTGTGATAAAGAAATAACAAATCCAAATATAATTAATTAGATTAATGAACACTATGATACAATATGTAATATGTTATTGCTATAAACTATTTAAACAAAGAAATCAAACAGGAATATTTATTTTTAATGTGCCAAATAATATGCCAAAAATGCTTTAAAATAACTCACCGGAAGTGTCCTTTTTGCTAAAAATTACCGGTGCCATATAGTCGGCCACTGTGGTATTACAGATTGAGTAATTCCACCTTGTGATATCATTCTAGGTGGAGATCAAATAGCCAAAATTTCAACTTAAAGTGCTGACCAAATCAAAGTTTTAAGATTTTACTTAATTTGATAGTTTGTAACATTGAAATTAGTTGTTACAAGTACTTTCTATTTTATAAAAACAGATTTGGGTTTTCTGATGAAAAGTGTAGGGAGCTAAAAATATGTGGGAGACATGGCAGTAGCGACGCCAGGAATTCCCCGACAGCAGGGCAATGCCCCCGACAGGGGGGCACAGATCTCCCGACGAGTTGGCCAAGTTTAATTTTGAGGTGGGCGTGTCCCCGTTTATCAGTCTGACGAGCACAAAATAAAGAAACGTTATTTTCCATGTTTCGCGTGCTTTTTAGCCCGTTTTGGTGTTGACGCTTTGTCTGTCCCTTGACATTACCTACAATGCCCCTGACGAAAACATTTTCTCCCCAACAGAGGGCAAAGGTCCCCGAGGGGCCCCCCCTCCCCGTAGCACCGCCACTGAGACATAGCCTCCACCCTTCATCCCCCTACATCAGCACAACCCATGAGCCTAGTCCAATATTAATTTCTAATTTCATATTGTGTTCATCCAAAATCAATACATCATTTTATCAAGTAAGAGTTTTTATGTGTGTTCATGTTCAACCAACCTCACATTTTACACCGCTGACCACGTCAAGATCCTCGTATATTTCATCATTAATGTATAAACCTTCAACATATAATAACATTGACATTTTATTGTTGTAAATAAAGTAACGAAAACCAAATACAAGAACAAAAAATTATTACATTTGTGCCATTAAATTCAGTTTAATAAAAATGCAATCACTAATGTTATGGACAACATAAAGACAGTTTATCATTCTAATATTTTTCTTATAATTATCAAAAGTAGTGTATTTTACTGATCAGCAATAATTTATAACCAACAGTTATTATATCCATATTACAAAAATTAATAGTCATTAATAGTCAAATCAACTCACAATCACCATTAATGGCAATTTAACAACAATTTAACTTAACCATTACACGATATTTTACTTATCATAAACAGTTCTGTAAATTCACTTTATCCAATCTGCAATTACCTTGAACAGCAATATTATGATCATTAAACAACCATTGAAATCAATTATTCAATGCTAATTACAAAGAATTGAAAAAAAATATGAATATTGCGTTTGACGTCGGTTTAGATGTATGCATGAGAGAGCAGTGAAATATTAAACCCACTCAATTTATTGAATGATTGATGCCTCTGCTTCTATCATCTTACATTTCCGGCATTGGTTTTTTTTTTTAAATGTTCAAGGTCTTGTAAGAAGATGCGTTACATTACACGATATTCTGTGTTGCTTGCAGCTACCAAAAGTGTTGGTTAAAAACTATCGATCTGAAATACTACAACTAAACTAACATTTGATGATCTTTTAAATTTTTTATTTTAAAATGGCAAGAAAAACAACTTACGGTAGTATTATAAGTTAGTGTATTAAACAGTATTTACTCTTAATAGTTTACTGTTTTAGTGCAAAAAAAAAAAAAAAACAATAGATTTGCAAAAATTGTTCAATGTTTAACTATACTAAATTCTGTTCTCAAATTTTCAAGTTTTACAATATCACTTAATTGTTACCTATCTCTTTTTTGTAGCATGTCTTGTAAACAACGTGTCAATTGGCAGAATGGCTTTTGTAGTAACACAGAATGTTCAGTGGATGTGAATAGTGATCCGCCATTGCCCACATTTGACATCAGCGTTGTCATTTCTGATCATACTGGTTCGGTTGAGAACTGTCGACTTGCTGGAAATGTAGCCGAGTCCCTTTTGGAATGTACGGTAAAGATACTTTATTCATTTTTATTAAATGCTAATTTTTTTATTTCTTTGTAAATGGATTTTTCTCAAACTGAAATATTATATAACATACTGAATATATTGTACTAGTACGAGGAAAATCGTTCAAATTGTGATAGCATTCTGAAACTAGGTATAGTTATTCATTGGGATATCAAAAGCATGAAATGGAAGGGTTGCCAGTTGATGGCCACAAATGGTTGGGAAAAAATGACACCCAACTGGAATGTATTCTACTGAGTCCAAGAATTCCAAATTGCCAAGGAATTACTGTAAAATCTCACACAATTACATTAGGTTAATATCTTCAAAAATATCTTAGAGTGTTAATGCAACATGTCCTACTAGTGGTAGAGTAAATATTAGAAGAAGACTTTTACACCCCAAAATCACAGTGAAAGTGCAAACCTACTGAGTGGTCACTCTAAAGTAAATCAACGAACTTTAGGTTTCAAAATAAGTCATGGTTCCTGTCCTCCCGGTTTAAATATGTGAAACCAAGTGAAAGATTCAAGGAATGCTTATTTCAGTGGAAGGCAAAGACCAACACTTTTTTAAATTCTTCTTTGGCTGTATTTCCTACATTATGGTAAAAGGTTGCAAAAACTATCCAAAATTACACTTTAATAACTTTATATTATTGTCTATTTTGTATAAGCTCTTAAATTAATTTGTATTTTAATATAGTTGGTTTAAATTCATTTTCAAGTTCATGTGCTTGTATTGTTTTCTGTCTTTTTAATTAATTTGTCAATTTCAGTTTTATTTCAAATGATAAAAAGTAAAAACTACATAGTAAAAATACACTTCAATTAGTTTGGTTAACAAGTAATTAAATCCAAGTTTTGCTGGTTGATGCAAGATTTCATATTGATTAGTGATTGGTCAGGCTGTCACATAGACCCTGATTGAGACAGTGGTTACTTTGAATATAACATTTCAGTTTTTTCCTATAATTACAGTAGTATCAAATATTGTTAAAAATAATGATATACTGTTTAAACCAATCTTATATGCTGATTCACAGTTTAGTGTGCATAACATTTCTAGACTGGGACTCACTCAATGAATCTATTCAATAATTTGGGACTCACTCACTCATTCATTCATTCTTTCGTTCATCTCATTCATTCATTCATTCATTCATCCTATTCATTGATCCCATTCATTCATTCGGTCGTTTCATTCATTCATTTATTCATTCATTCATTTATCCCATTCATTCATTCTTTCATCCCATTTATTTATTCATCCCATTCATTCATTCATTTTTCTTTTTCATTATTTTCTATGGGCTACCTCTTTCTTGCAGTTTTAGCATCCTTTCATAAAATAAAAAAAGTGTAAAACATGTTGTGGGCACGAGTTTAGTGATATACCTTTTGCTTATTATTTTCAGGCTGCAGATTTTAGTATGATGGATGAACAACAGAAAACAGACAAGAAATGGAACTTTTTGTTAGAAATGTGCAGGATAGTTTTCAAGGTATGTTTGCTAGAACGTTGTTTGTTGCTTTGAATTGAAGCACACATTGTTCAAAACATCTCAGTATCATCACTCACCCTCTTTCTAGAGGGTTACATAGAATTTAATCCATCCAGAATACTGCTGTTAGACTCGTCAGTTTACCTAGAAGATATGATCATAACACTGCTGTTACACTAGTGAGTTGACCTAGAAGGTATGATCATATGATTGCCAGAATTACAGCAGTTACATTGGCTTCCTGTCAGACAATGTATCAACTATGTCTTTCTTGCCATTTACAAGACCATAAACATCATCTTCTGGTTTCTTTGTCAACTTTTCTTTCTGTTTTAATTTGTAATACTAGGATACCTTTAAATTGTTTCAACTATGTCATTCATGAAATCTTTCTTTATGAGTTGTCTTTCATTCTTCCCTAATAACCTATTTCATAGACACCTCTAGTTTTAGGGTGGTATACCTACTGTAAGATAAGTGGTATTCTGCAGTTTAAAGACCCAGGTTGTTCAGATACAATGTGTTATATTACTTAATATATAAGCAATAATAAATTTAAACTAGGCATGCAATTCGTCTACGACAAATAAGGTGATATGGGCGTATGATGCGATACATATGTAGTGTATGCGTGCATAGGCATTCAATGATGATGATGATGATGTCATAATCATATCCATCGAGTCTGCTACGTTACTTGTCCTGGTAGACAATCTTCTGGAGAATACTATAAACTAAATAGACTCGGCGTAGAGAATTGTAAATGGGGATTGAGGGGAAAAAACTGGAATCTAATTTTAGGAGTACTGTATAGAGATTAGTGTGCTTCACTTGTTTATATAAACAGGATGTACGTCATGAGGATGAAGTGGCAAATTACAGTACCTGTCATATACATGGCACAATCTTTCTCCTGGTGCTCGGCACTATCTGTGGCTAAATATGCAGGGTTATCGGATCCGTTTATAGGGATCGCTATCGGGAAGGGATTGAGCATTAAAATTAAACAATTTCTCTGTTTTGTTGAGACACAAATGGTACAAAATTGCAGATGATGGAGAGAGCCGCGTGGTATTTTTCGTCACATATAGCGGTGTCACATATTGGAAGTAAATAGAAGAAGAATTAGCGAGACAACCTCAAATGAATATATAACATATTCCGTACTCCTCTTTTTTAATAGTTGTTTGAGTTCCAAGGACAATGAGGTGACCTTACAACATTCAAACAATACAATTTGTTTGCGATTTAAAACTAAATATTTGTCTATGCGCAGCATGGTGTCTAATTACATCACTATGACAGCGATGTGGCCGAAATTAGTACACCATACACTATTGGACTATTTTGAATTTTAAAATTGCTCATTCTACAAATTTAAATGTTTGTTACGAAAACCTTATACTGTGTAAGAAAGAAATTATTACTTCTACTTCTCATGCAAAAGTTACTAATTTGGACAAGTATTGACTGAGAAATCACTGATATTGCTCAATGCACCATCTAAATTTTGATTGACTTTCTATTCCTTAACCATTACAGGTTGGTGAAATTTAGATGAATGTCTCGCTGCTTAAGTAGGCATTCCGATGACAAGTCTTAACCAATGAAATTATTATTTACATAAAATGAATGGTTGATTTATTCTCTAATGGAAGGTGAAGCAATCATTGAATTTGGACCATTAATTTTTTAATTAGGCATGTTCGGTATAAAAAAGATTCCAAAAATGCTGTTGATTCATAAATCACAATTAAAATCGTATTGTGTGGAAAATAAATTGTAAACACGTTATCAAAATGGCCAAGAAGATCAGTTGACTATCAGCTGAGATACATTAGAAAACCACCAAAATTGGACGATTTTCTATGAATTTTGTGCCGTTTAGCGTGAAACGTGTCGGCGTATTGGGACCAAAAATAAATTGTAATGTAGCCATAATGATGCATGGAATCATATCAACAACTCATATGCCTACATAATATACACACCATGGCACATGCAGAGGCCATCATATTACATCAAACTGACCTGGTACATGTTAAAATTTAATTAAAAAATAATACTGTGAATATTTATTTTGTTATGCAGGTGCACGTGCACATGACGCACTCATGGGCAAATGTAATACATTGTCTTATCTACAACATATACAAATTTCTGTGAAAATTGATCACTAATTAGCGAGATAACCTCAATTGAATATATGAAATATTCCATACTCATCTAACATACCTTTGAGTTCCAAGGTCAATGAGATGAACTTACAAAATACTATAAACCATAATGACACATGAATTCATATCTACAACTCATATGCTTTCACAATATGTAATAAAAAATGGAGGTTACCTTTGATCCTAAGGAGCTATAAATAATTTAAAATAGTCGAAATTTTGGCATATTTTCACTATATGTAGACATAAATGCGTTTACGGATTCATATGTCTGATGCGCCTGTACGTCATTGTTATTGCCCCTACGTGACTAACAACTATTGGAAATATGCGAATCCCGTATCAGGAACCCAAAACATGTAAAAACCTACAATTTCTAGCTACTGTGCACTCTGTGTGCGCAACTATGCGCGGGCGGCATGAAAAAAATCACAAAATTTTGGGATGCTCAAAAAGGCATGAAACGTTTCATTAATTGATTAGAAATGTATTTTGAGCATTTTGAAACTTTGATGTGCACGTATGCGCGGATGGATCTGTGGTTGCATGTAAAATAATGGTACAGGAAGTTGACCCTTCATATGAAGCATGCGTGTGTCAAATTTTATTTAAAAATTCCTGTTGGCGAGAAAGTTATGACCAATCATAGAATTTCACGGTGGTAATTTTGCGGTGGTACGCCACAAACAAAAGTTTTAGGAACAACTTCAGATATAGGCCTATATAGTGACCAACGTTTTAGAGAACAGCTGCAGACAAAATAAGGAAAGAATAAATAAACAAACAAAAATCTTAAGAACAACAATAGCTGATATGGCCTATAGTCCATATCACCTAATTAGGCAAGGTAGACTGATTGACAGGATCATTCAGGTATACAAAGTTTTAGCTCAGTATCGTTCACTAATCTGAAACTTACTGCTAGCGCTAATAACCCCCAGCTAATTCAGACACAAATAATTGTACACTCTGTTTGCTACACTACCCGTATTCTGAGTTTTAAACATAGCACTTGTGTGACCTATTCACCTCCATTATCTATCGTACCTGGTTGTAGTTCATCTTTTTAGTTCCACACAAAGCGGACCTTAGAACCTCACTTCTGTTCTTGTTGTTGTTGCCATTGTTGTTGTTGCGGCTATGACTTTAACAGCTTCCAGTGTCGCCAGTTTTGAACTGATGTTCATGAAATTATGTACACATAAATTAAACTCCATTTCCAACCAGCTTCAAAACCAAAACCACATTTCGCCATGCATTGTAAAAATACAGCTGTAACCATCAACCGCCTTAGTGGCACAGTCGGTTTTATAGGTCATTTCTAGTGAAGCGAAGGTTGTGGGTTCAATTCATATTACGACATAATAATTAATTTTTTTTATTTAATTACAAATTCCTTCATTTTTCACCTATTCGAAAAACATTTTAGTTTGTACGAATAAACATTTTAAATATTTAAAATGCTTTTTATCTAATTTCCTATTTGCCTTTTCAAAACTCCAGAAATATTTGATATTAATGCGACGTGACCTACTAGTGGTAAAATAATTATTTGAAGATGGCTGTTGTACCCCAAAATCGCAGTGAAAGTGCGGACCTGGTGGAGAGTCTCTATTGTGTCACTATTTTTTATTAGTTTGTTATCAACAATATCACTTTGGGCCTGAAAAATAACAGAAATGTGTCCACAAAAAAAATACTGTATTTAAAATACCGTTATTTTCACCACAAATTTTGTGGATCAAATGCAATATTTTGCGATACATACCATAACTTTTGCACCCCATTTCTGCCGCTAATAAAAATACCGTATTTTTTATGAATAATTTGAGGATGACTTGTCTGCAAAACATATCAACAGTAAGTTGAAAACCCTGTTGAGATAATACTGCATTGCAAAGGCTACCAATTTGAAGTTGGGGAGAGATGAGAAAACCTGTCCCCATTATGAGTTATTAGATGAAATTGTGGAGATTTCAATTCAATTCAATTCAACATTTATTTCTCTTATATATATAATAATTATACAGTATATTGAAAAAGAAAATTACAATATAATAA
>JAOTQE010088376.1:0-14971 GCA_025631205.1 Nesometra sesokonis
TCGTAGTGTACGCGTGAATTTAACTAAAAGTAACTGCAGATCAGCTAACTCGTCAAAATGACGAGTTCAATTCTAGTCACAATTATTATTGTTTTGCCCGCAGCGGGAATCAAACTCACGACCTTCACCTTATTATTAGAACAGTGCTGAGACGATTATATTTTTAACCGAACATGCCACTAAACATGTGATACCTCCAGTTGTATTTTAGAGTTCTTGGTATTATTATTTACCGCTCCCGGTGAAACACATTTTTTTGTTTTGTGGGCCTAGAGACACCCTGGGGTGTACTTTGAATTTAAAGTTTAAAAATTTCGGCCATGAATTTCAAGCCTATTAAATTCCACAATTTTATTAGTCTAGGGGCCTAGGCTAGATACTAAATCCCTATCACAAATTTTAACAAATTTGTCAAAAATTAGTGATTGGATAGATTTTTAAAATGTTTGCACCAAACAAATTGTATATTTTAAGTATTGTACCAATTCCAGTGGGTGAGAGAATTTTTAAACTACACTGCCAGGCTACATCCGATTTGAATTTGACAATCGTAAAAAAAAAGAAAAAAATATTGGCCAACTTTTACAGTTTTTTCACAGTGTTGTGTTTCACTCAGACTGTAATTGATTCCATCCAAAACAACACAATTTCCAATGTTTATGAGACCATTATAATCATAGCTGTATTTTGTGTCCTTTGTGGAAAAAAATGCTTGAATTTTCGAATGCCTGATTCTTTACCTGCATAAGGATTTTGTTTAAAATGGGTGACCATCCATGTGACATATGTTTATTATGATTGACCAGTATGTTTAACATGAATTACTTTTGAATATTTTTTCCAAAATATTTAGATTTCATAGAAAAACAGCGTGCAAAGAACCCAACATATTACTACCATCGCCGGTATCCAAGGGTAACAGATATGTGGGATTGTAATGAGGATGACATAGTTTGCATGTTTGAAGCTGAGATGCAGTACAGACGAGACAGGTACAGTAAGACCAAATGAAGTGTTGTATTTTCCTGTAACAAACAATCAAATTTAAAACCAATTGTATAAAAAAGAAGACACAACACCTGTATACTTTTTTACTCAAGATTTTAATTTATAGGCTTCCACATTAAGGCAAAACGAATTTTTTTGCCCTTTTCTTGGGTCACGTTTCATATTTCTTTTTGTATTTCCAATGGAATTCACTGTATACATCATATAAAAAAATGACCTACTGTACCGACCCTCCTGATTGTTGTCATGACAGCCATGACAAGCAAACAATTTTTGGCGTAATACATCTGAGTCAAAGTGTATTGTAAAATCGCTGAGAGCAATGACATGGACTACTGTTGTGCAATTTACAGGCATGTACCATACTGAAGCATACTGTATAAGCCCACTGCCATCGGGCATAAGTATGTCAGCAGTTAATTGGCTGGTGTTGTATAATTTACATATTTAATGTTGCCATTTATTAGCCCCTTGAATCACTTCATTTTTGCATTCTTGAGATTCACCAATACTTTGAAGCTTATGCAGAGAAACTAGCTAAAATGCAGAGATCGAATGTGACTATAGTAGTCAACTAATAAGGATAATTTTGGTTTGAAAATATAGGATTTAAACAATGTTATGAAAAAGGTGATTTAAATAAATTTATTTAAATTTTAGAACGGTGGATCAGGAAATACTTTCTATTTTGAAGAAATCACTAGCTAAATGTTACGCCGAGGAAGGAAACAGTGCCCCAGTAAAGTGTAGATCTTACTTGGATGAGTATGAAGAAACAGCTGACAATTACTACACTAAATGTAAGTTACAACACTATTGGGTACGGTAATAAAAACAGTTAAATCACACTTTCGTTTGGTACGTCTTTTTGCTTTTGCAAAAAAAATTATCTTACAAATTATTGCGATAAAATTTATCCGATTTTCTGATTCTATTAGCTGATAATTGATCTAAATGTGATAATTTTTTTTTATACTTTACCAATGGTCAACTTTATTTTTACAATTTCTCCAATTTTCTTGCCACACAAGGAAAGAAAAATAACTTGAATTTCAATGGATTTCATTGGCCCATTAGTAAAAAACGATGTTACACTGAGTATGCGCAGTTGAATTTTTTAAATTGCTTTGATTGGATGATATTTTATCGGATAATCTAAAATTCCTGTGAAAACACGGCCTTCGTAATGTGTTAAAAAATATTTCAAGTTAAACTACCTAGGAATATTTTGGTCTTCATAAATACTGATCAGCTGATCAGCTGTGACTTTTAACCAAATCTTTTCAAAAAATATGTCTTCCGTTTTCATTATTATATTGTAAAAACTCTGAATTTATCTAACTCCATTATACCAAGTGCTATTTTCATTTGAAGTATTTATAAAATTAATCGTTTTTTTTTAATAATTTTTGACAGTCAAATTCAATCCTGATCTGTCTGTGGTTAAACCATGAAGCAAGGGCTACATCATCAGTTATGGAAGCTATTTGATGAGTTCTATTCCCTCTCATTCAGTACTGCTAATAAATGTAGCAATCAAGCACTCTCTCAATTTTCGCTCCATTCTATAGAAAGACCTCATGCTTGAATTCATTTTGTTTTGATAGGGGTTTTCTTTCTAAAGCTCTGATCTCCATCGTGTATTATGAGATTACAATTAAAGCAAGGGTTCTATTCCCTCTCAATATGATACAATAAATGTTTCAAAGCAATCATGCACACACTCGCTTTTACCTCCATCCTACATGCATTTATGCATGACTTTATTTTATACTTTGAATATGTATTTGATTTTTTTTCTAAAACTCAGTTCATTGTAAATTAAAGTGTGTATTCTGGTTCTCTCAGTACTGGACAATATATGTTTTACAAGCATCCTCTAATTTTTTCTAATGATTCAAGATTCAACATTCAAGATTTTTTTGCTACTGAAGCCAGCTATGGGCTATTACCACTTAAAATTACAACAGTACACAAGACAATACTTAACAATAAATATATACAGTGTAATTGTACATGTCAATAAATATATACAGTGTAATTGTAAATGTAAAGGCGGGGTGAGGTGTTAATGATTAAAGAGAGCAAGTTTTATGTCTTTAACGGAAATTTCAGAAGGGTCAAGAGCAAGGTCATAAGATAGTTGAAGGGCATAGTGTAAAAAGGAGGATTTAAAACGGGTAGTGCCAACAGGGATAGGAAGAGAGGTCAAACTGCGATGGCCACAAAGGACAGAAGAACAGGCGCAACGCAAAAGGATCCATTGCTCGCTTAAGCCCAGTGCACACTTGAGGAATTTGGCTCAGCAAACTGCCTTCTGAGGCACTTTTTTACCTGTGAATCAATTTTTATTAAGCAAAGTGTCTTGCAAGGCAGTGAGAAGAACATTTATTGTGTTTGATCATTTTTGTTATTCAAAGCACTTTGCTCGCAGTGTGCGCCAAAGCTAAGTAAAATGCTTACTATTCTGCTGTTACTGCGCATGTGCATGTCAAACAACAATGAACTGAAGCGTGGTGATTCACCTACCTTCACCAATTTGATTGTTCAAAGCTCTTGTGCAAAGAATGTTCTATGGTCGTAAGCATTTTGCTCACACTGTTTGACAAAAGTATAATTCTAAGCATAGTGCCTCACAGGTCAAGTATGCACCGGGCTTTAATCTGACTGGTAGATATAGATCTATTTGCCGGTCTAATAAATGCTCTCTCAAATACACCCCACCATAACTTTGTTTTGAAATACGATCCTGGAGGCTTCCCCTTTGTATTAATCTCTGGTCATTGTTTAGTTTTAATTCGCCATTTCACGGTTTCAACTGTGCATGTGCATTACCAAGGTCAAGTAATAAAACAACGCGCGGCTCTTGAACAGAATATGATTGCCGCGCGTCTTTTTATCAATTGAACTTAATCTGCACATGCGCAGTGGAAACCGTTAAATGGCTTATTGACTGTTATTCTTAATTTTCTGTATTTTTTTTAGATTCAGAACTTGGTTTCCATGGCAATGCAAGACGATGTTATGCTAAACAACAACATAGGATGGTAGATGAAAGAAGAAAAGCAGAAAAAACAGAAAGCTAGTTTTGATTAAGTTGTTTTAAAATAAATTAGACATTCAGGTGAAGAATAAAAGGACAATATTAATTTTCAAATTTGGATACAGAGCTTTTCATGGAGATTACAAATGCAGCATTTGAAAGAGTTTGACACAGCCAGAATGCTTTTACCACAATGTGCACAAAAACAAGTTGCCAGTCTGCTGGATTGCATAGTTGGTGAACTGTGTACAGCCTCAGTATGTTAACATACAGAACAGGAATTTGGAAACATTTCTCTTCAACCTTAACTTACTAAAAAGATTACAACTTTTATTCTTCTGCAGTACTGCAAATAACAACTATAAATCATTAAATCAGTCATTGTTAAATTGAGGTGTCACCACAAAATGAGTCGCTTGGTAGGTGAGGTAAAATTGAGATAATCATCAAAATGCGCCTGAAGTTTGAGAAATTTAGTTTAATCAATTATGAGTATGGTAATTATATTTCATTATAATATACTTTTTTTAAGTCAGATTCCATGAAGTAAAGTGACCTCCATGCAGATTTTCTGAAATATATAACCTTTTAATTGTTTGATTAGATTGCTTTATTAGCAATTTTCTCAAACTGTTTTCATACAAGAAAAATTCAAATTCTCATATATGTGGATCTCCTTGTTCAATATGTCATTTAAAGTACACAATAAAGCTTATATAATGCTCTGTTTGACGGTACCAATAAAACATTTTTGGATTTCCGACTCTTTTTATGGTGAGACCTCACAATATGAATTCTAAGAGTTAATAGAGTTAATAAATGTACTTCCATTATGTCTGATTTTCATGAGGCCTAAAAAACATCAAATTTGTTGGCCAAAGCCCCACCGATCCAAAATATTGAAAATCTGTTGGCCGGCATTCATTTCCTTTTTTGATTTAGAGCCCCCTTCCCCCCTACTCAAACCACCATCCTGAATCTTCCCCTGGTATCAATAACTCAATTTTTTTTCTACCATGAGACTCATTTTGTGGCGAGTCCTCACAAATTGGCTAACTACATAAACTCATCGGGGTAATTGACAGATGAACTTATCCCAACAATTGGAAGAATTAAAAGCTATCCAAAAAACTAGACTACAGGAATAAAAAAATATATAATTAAAGAAAATACAGTAATGAATCCCATCTGACTGACTGACCAAAATTATAAACATTACTTGGATTGACACAAATTAGTTTTAAGCCTAATATTGAGGATTGCCATTACTGCAGTAGAAGTACACAATTCTTAAATAGTTGCTAACCAATTGCCAAGTGTTCTCCCGAGTACGGTGTAGCCATAAATAAATAACAGACCAGTAAAAATTGTCAATAAAAAGTAAATAACACTGATTGGGACACACTTTGCCAGTTTTTCAGTCCTAGCATTACAAAGTACAATGTACAACTTGCAAGGGAGCTCATAGAGCCCTAAGCTTATACTTGGGGCTTTAAAAGGTGGAACTAAGACCAACCCGAAGGCGAACTTAACGAGCCATGTTGGCTTTAATGACTTAATTTGGATAATTAGTGTTCAGTTGGGAGAACACATTTGCCCTTAACAAATTTAAGGCATTCACTAATTAAGCTACAAGATATAGTATAAGATTTGATTGCCAGACATTTTCATGTGAAAACGTTATTGTTATGGTTTTCAATTTATAGAGCACAACATTAAAAAAAACTTCATCATGTGTCATGTTCTTGTTGCTGACTAAAGAAAATAATTAAAAAGAATCTTTGGTCACCACAAGTTGCAGGTGCAGATCCAGGCGGCACCCGATCCAGTGCCCCATTTTGATTGGACCAATATTATTTGAAATTGAAACAACTCATTGTTTTCATCAATAAATTATATGTGAAAACTGCCTCTCAGATACCTAGGAAATGCATCTTGTTTAAAAATTGACCTTTGAGGAACATTAGAAACCACACACAATTTGGCACCTGACCCCCTCTATCCAGCTCTGCTGGATCCACCCCTGAGTTGTGTCTTAGTCATCTCGTTCTCAGAATCCCTTTTTCCAAGTAAAACTAGCTGACATGGGTGACAAGAAATGTTGAAGGACAAAAATAATTATTACTTACTTGATAGTGGCCCCTTTGTTCTTAAGAGCAAACATTCAACTGGCATCAAGTCTTAAGCAGTTTTCACTTGATGTGAACCAGTCAATAGGGATTTAACCTTATAGAGAGCCAACACTCTAATATTCTAGATTTGTTAAATTTATTGAAGTGTTAAAGAAAAGTTATCAATTAAATATTTTGCAAAATGCGGTAGTTTGTTTGGGGTTTGTTTTCAGAAAATAATAACTGTCTGACATTTTATGATTGTGAAACGGATGACTGTATTGTTGACAATAGTGGGGTTTCAAAACTTTATGAAATAAGAAAAAAATAAAATGAAAACAAATATATCACACTCTACATTTTTTTAAGTTGCTAAATGTCTTCAAAATATATAGAATTTTCTACCTATGAATAATTGATGATCGTTGCAAAATACTGATCATATATGATGGTGTTCAATTCAAAATGTTGTAAGAATTTTATGACGTTTTCGTATTTTGTAAAGTTTTGAAATGTCCTACCAAATAATTGCACACAGGTGCACAGGCAGGAATGGCAGGAATGGATCTTGACTAACTTCAGCTCACCTTGTATTCAAATCAGAAATAGTAGAGTTTATTTGATTTTTGATTTGATTTATTCAGTGTAGAACACCACGAAAGTCCGTGGTGGACTTATTTCCAGTGTGGTCCTTTTGGTGGTGATTGGGCAGTACACCGGGAAACAATCCTACTCTTCTTCAAAGAGTGCACTGTTTTCTTTAACGTGCTCATGAGCCATGTCGTACACTGAACCAACGGCCTAACGTCTTATCGGAAAGACGGTGCACTAGTAACTTGCATTTTGACCCTCCAGCCGAAACACAAGGAGGGTGGCATGGTGTTGAATCGAACCATGGACCAGTAAGTCATGGTTCAGCACACAGCAATTTCCAACTAAGCTAAACCAACTGAGCTAAATGCCACTCCAAAAATATTTTAAATACAGCTTTACATGTTATTTATACCAATGACTGAATATCTATCTGTTTAGATTCAATTCATTTTAATATATAACACATTTTCACTTCTTTTTTCATTTTCTTTCAACAAGACTAATATTCCATGCAACCAACTTCAGAAAATTGTAAAAGTGTAAAATTCATCTTGAAGAAGTGCAAATACTGTCCAATAGTATCTCTGCCACAATGTTTCTGTCACTTAGTCTCCTTTTAGAACACTTGCAGAAATCTTTGACATTCATCTACCTGTTCACCTTAATTGTTTCAACTGATGACACACATCTGCTGCGTTCATTTTCATGCCAAGCTCCATAATTTTGAATGCTTTTATACAACCAAATATGGCAACATCATTGAAACCTTTAAACATCTCTGTACTGAAGCATCCAATGCCATCGCTCTCTAATATGATTCTTCCGCTGTGGCATGTTCAAGAAAATTTTGGTTAGGTGTTAAATAAGTTACAATTATTGTTATTATTATTTCAAACGCAACAGGTAGTATGATGTGGTAAAAGTTCTACTTATATCAAATACTTAATTTTAGTAAACAAAAACTACTTACAGGTCATGGGTAATGCAAAGGAACCCCTTCAGACCCCCAAAAAGTAATAAATGATCAGAAGAGGCCAAAAAAACAGGAAATGAAAGTCGGGATGCATGCCCACACATACATGGAAATTGTGCGTCCAACCCTTTACGCTGGATCCGCCCTTGGAGCTTGTAGGTTTTGTCTTTTTTTCCAAAATACACCCCCTCCCCCTTTGAAAAAGGCTGGTGATGTGACCCTCTAACTTTTACAGATTTCAAGATCAACTATTGCTGTGTCTTTTAGAGCCCGGTGTCTCTTTAAAGTATCAACATGGCTCACACTTCATCTGTTGGTTCCCATAGAACTGTTCTATATGCTTCCTCTGGATGTCAAATACAGTGTCAATGTCTATAATAAATGTTTGTCAGTGTGGATGACAAACCAATCAACTGGCTCTCATTTTAGCAACTCAGATGATAGTTGCAGCAGGAAATTTTTGAGCCAATGGAATTTTAAAATTATCCGGGTGATTATCCTTCACCAAAAGAATTTTATTGATATGAAGTTACACCTGGAAGTTCTTATGTCAAAAATCAAATGCACTACCAGGCGGATCCATTATTTTTGGAGGAGCACCACGCTAGTGATAGGCGTGGCCGCCTAATGCCCTACTGGCGTTTAAGGGCAGAAAACAATTGTTACTGCCAAAAGTGGGAGTGAGCGCCCCTAGCGCAACCCCAGAAACCACCCCTGGCCCCCACCCATGGTTACTGTGTTTTCAGTCTCAAAAAATTATTTCAATTTCAATATCTTTATTTATCCCACATGGGGTAATTCATACATTATGGTCAGGATTACAACCTGTACATTCAAAACAATAAATTATGGGACGAAAATGTAATATTTTTTCTTATTGTTCACTGATTAATGTTTGCCGAATGGAATATAGTCACTGCTATAATAAAAGGTTTCACAACTTTTCAACTTAAATCAATAACAAATTTATTCAGTTAATTATATTACAGTAAATATTTACATACAGTATTAAAATGTACATCTAGCTAGGATAATACACAATATCAAGTAGAAAGATGGCATCCTTCTACCAGGGGCGGATATAGAGGAGGGGCCAGCCAACCCCTTTCAGAAACTAAAATATATCAATATTATTAACAGGGGCGGATCCAGTATCCACCGAAAGAGGGGGACGCAATTTTCCAGCGGGGTGGGCATGGTTACCAATGTTTTCCTGACGTGAAAAAAAAGGTCACCTCCCCATTTTGGTGCTCTGGTACCCTATTTTGATCGTATTTTCGGTTTTTCTGGTAAATTTTGGACTCGACGGACCTAATATAAGGGGGAGGGGGTGCACACGTTTTCACGATAATAGGGGGGGGGGGCACACCGGTTGCACCCCCCTCCCCCAACCAAATCTGCCCATGATTAACATTGACTGTAAAACAAAACAAAAAAATATTCAGCAATCAAAGACAATAACTGATCCCTCAGCGCGCTCCCAAAGCCACTTTTGTAGATAAGACAATACATTTCCTGGTGAGGATATCCCCAGACCCCCCTAAAACTCTGACTCCCTACCAGCCTCCCCCTTTTTAAATAAATGGCATCCACCCCTGCCTACCAACTGATAAATCCTGATCTACTATTTTAAATTTCTCTATTTGCATTTTTAGACTATTTCAGTCTACCTCCAAATTCTGACGTGAATCATGGTAATGCATTATTACATGCCATGATTTATTTTCCTACCATAATAAGAGGCACATTTTTAATTATTCAGTATGTGGCCATGTAAACATACAAATGTATGCACCCAATATCTTAACACAGTGTATTAAAACATAAAGAATTTCAATTACCATTAAGGTAGAAAACATTGAACAAAGTTGCCCAAACCAAATTTATTTTTCATGCCACATTAGTGTGTTCCATCAATTAAAATCGGCAAGTGATTTTTATGCCAATGCCACGTTTGTTTCAACTTGGGCAAGTTTGATATTCAAATATGTAAACTTCCAGGTTTTTAACTCTGAAGGTGAATAAAAAATTCACAAAAAAAAAACAAAATAAAAAAACAAATTAAAGCAAATTAGTTTTAGTTATATTTATTGCATATTACAATTATCAGTTACAATTAAAATTAAATACAATTGTTAGCTTTCTTATCCAATATAATGTTGGTTTTTTGGTATGTTTATTTTAAAAAAATTATTGGTAGCCAACTAGCTTTGATGTGCTTGGGTATCGTGTTCGGAACTTAAGGCACTTGTCACGATCGATTGAGATGCTGTTTTTCTTGAGGGCGATTTCTTGTTCTAGAGATCGGCGTGTTGCTATCAAGTCTTTTAGATTAGCGTGAGATTCTGCTAATTTCTGTCGCAGTTGATCAATCGAGTTCTGGATCTCGCCAACTTCATTTACCATCCTGATAGAAAAGAATATATGTTGATCATAATTTTTTGTCTAAATTATATTTAACTGATCATAAAATTAAGTATCCCTAACCCGACCATCATTTAAAACACTTTTCATTTTTTCTGGACAGTTTGGTTAATAGAGAGCCAATATTTTATATTATTTTTCCAATGTAAACTTCAAAATTTGTTTCATGATTTAAATTTAGCATTAAAATCGGTTTTTATGAAAGTCAGTTTTGAAAGTGGGTGTATTTAGAATAAAATAAAGTAAAAGACAGTTTTTCATATCAAGGTGTAAAGGCCCTTTTTCACTAGGCAGAGCCAAGCCGAAGGAGTGATATGACAAAAATTTGAAAATTTAGTTATTTATGAATAAGAAAACACACATTCTCTTTAACATGCAAAAAAAAAAATTAGTTTCATATGATGTTTCCTTGAGAAGTTATGAACAAGTGAAGTTAGAAAATTTAAAATGTAAGTTTCAAGGAAACTGCATTTGAAAATTGTTTACTACTTTAACTAAGCTAGTAATTTTAAATTGCATTTTTTAAAAAATATTTTCTGATCATATATCTGAAAATTGTTAATGTAGTATGAAAGTTGAATGTTGAATGTTTATTTTGCTTCTGCCTACTGTGGAAAACTAGGTTTGGGATCTGCATCTCCTTTGGCATAGCTCTGCCACTTATTTTTATGGGGGAAAAACAGTGTTACAGTACTTTGAAAATTTTACTACACAAACTTGGAAATTTACATTGATTTGACATATTAAAATTAATACTTAATCAAGAACAAAACAGATTATGATACAATTTATATAAGTCATATTTAATATATTTAATTTTGTTAATTCAAATTAAATACTGGATCAAGGCATTGCAACAGGACTCTTGTACCGTCAAACATGCGATGTTCTTAAGGAACCAGAGATTTACGCGATTTGCTTAACAAAAGAATGGATTATAAGTCGCACTGTTGTCCTTGAATAACCGCATGGTGATGTCAACTCGTGTTAAAATTTTAGCATGTTACTGTGTTTCCAAGCATTTTGTTCGATGTCACGCTTTTTGTATCAGTTTCGGGAATTTATTTGCTTAGTAAACTGCACAAAAATGATTGGAGTCACTCGGAATCACTTATAGAAACCCTTACGCTAAAAAGATTATTTGATTTGTTATTATAGAACCAATTCTCATTTGGTACACTTTGGTATGTCATTGTCAATAATTCTGTATAATGTTGCACAAGAAAGTACTTTTTTTTACAAAAAATGACCTTTAAATTCACTGTATTTTTTCATTTAGTGGGTTACTGTATTTAAAATAAAGTTTTAGGTTTTCATTAATGCAAAATTATTGTAAGGTGTAAGTTTTGCCCAACATGGAAAATGTACCAAATACTCAGTACGTTGAGAACACTTGTGAAAAAATCTTCACAAGTTGTTCTCGGCTGGCGAACTTGCGAAGATTTGTTCAGAAGTTTTCTCAATGTACTAAATATTTGGTAAATTTTCCATCGTCAGGTTGGGCAAAACTTACACCTTACTTAATTCTCCTGACACAAACTCAGTTGTAAACATCACAACAACAATAATTAAAATTATTGTACATCTAGAAGTAACAAACAAAATAAAGTACCGAAATTAATCAAAATGTATTCGACACCAGCAACGTGTTAGTCTAATTTTTAGCGTGTGGATCGAAATTTGTAGGTACAAGAGTTAAGGATCAAAGGGCTGTACCCGCTATGTTCTACGGCAGAGAACAGCGTCCTTTTGTTTAATTGCCTTAATTGGATAAAATTGGTTTTGCCCAACTCTGATGTGAAATGTACCGAATATTGATATATAACATGTATTTACGTACATTTCTATTGTTAGTTTTATCTTCAATTGAAAAACAAAACATATTTAAACTCAACACACCAAAATATTTCAAAAAAGGGAGGGCAAATGATTACTTTTTATTTAGACCTTATTACAGAAAGGAGAATGTCTGAAACATACAACAAGTTTTTAACAATGAACAGTTAAGTAAAGGAACATCAATATCGCAAGAATGAGCACACATGATGTTTGCATTATTTAGAATGGAATTCTCGAATGCTGCCTGTATTATGGTCATTTCTCCTCCAGATATTTGGGAGCGGGCTACACATTCGAGTTGGAATAACTCGAATGTGATGCTTGTGGGTAAGCCGCATGTACTGTACAATGAGCACTTGAAAATGTGCACAATAGTGCGGTCCACCTTGGTAACCCAGATTGAGTTCCGTGCCTGATACTGTAGCATGTGTTTGATCATAGCCTGTAATATCTTTGGACTTACTTGAAATGAGCAGGATCTCTGCATAGTTCTACATTTGGTCTGTATGTCCTGTGGTCTAACCGGGTCTGTGCTACCTTCATTGGTGCTTCCTTGTCTTTGATAGCCTTCTCCAATGCTGCTATGTTCTTCTCCTGTTTGGCAATCTCTTCAACAGTCTAAAATGAAACAAAATTAATTAAAGTAAAAAAAACAATTAAAATATTTTGGTTTTTACACAGCAAAAATACTAAGTTTTAAGGCTCATGAAAATTAGCGTCAGATATTTTATTAACAACCTCCCAACTTTTGGCCTAAATACACACTTATCCCCAAAATTAAGAAAAAATAAATGAAGGTATTCCAGATTTAGATCAAAGTAATACAAAAAGTCATGTTACAGGCAAGGCATATTGCCAAAAAACAAAACAGAACATCGAACAAGTAACTAACCAACATTATATTTGAAAGCCAGATTTCATGATGATGAAAGGGGTCATGTGCAGATCATACACAAACAGCTTAACCCGGACCCTACTTATCTTGAAAGATTTTTTGGGTTCTTTAGAGGGCACACAATGCAACTGGGTACACTGAGACTATGGTTTATAGTCCATATCCAAGAATTCTATCACCCCCTTCCCCGCACAAAGCTACCAATTTACAAAAATCTATTCATTGAATGAGGGAGAGGAATTGTGACGTGTGCTAGGCCTAGCAATGTAATTACCATGGGATAAGCATGTGTTGTAACTTGTAGCCTGACAAATCAAATGAACCTAATATGTGACAGCTACTGTAGGCACGCATGCAGTGCCTAAGCCATCACGAGGCAGACGAAGTGGTCGCCTTGTCTGAAATTTTCGAAATTTGGCTTTTTAAGGGGATCACCTTCTGACTTCCAACAGAGAGTTCCAGTCTTTGGAATCCTTAACTCTGGCTATGGCCCTGGCATGTATCTTGACTGTTTTGTTGAATCAATTGTCTCACCAAGTACTGGGGGCGATGGTTCCAGGATTCAGCTAAGGGGGAGGGGTGCACTATTTCCGATCGGGATATGGGCATGGGTGGGGGTAACTAGGATATAGGTGGGCCAGTATTCTAGTAGGCTAGTCTTAGAAGGTGAAATTGAGAATGTAATACGAGAGCATAAACACAGTAAGTGTTGTATGTATAAAACAATATTTTTCCTTGGGATGGTACATAATATATATTATTTTGGCGAGAGATACACTCATCTATTCAATTTATATCCACATCATATCTTTTACTTCATATCATATTCATTATTTGAGGCATGTCATGGCAAAACCACCAAGTTGTAGGAAAATTGAAAATTGAGTTTTTGTTATAGCCATGTTACAATTTTCATAAGCTTTAAAATGAGGGGTCAATTATCAAAATTGGACATCTATAACTGAAGTTATTGGACAAAATATACACAAATTTCCTTTGTATTTGTTTATATTTCCTGTTGTTTATTTGCTTATTTCACAATAACTTCCTTTGCGACAACTTGGTGGTTTTGCCACGACTAGCCTCATTTGTATATTATTATCATTTACCTTTTCTCTGTGGTTCTCCATCTGTGTCTTAGCATTGTTCATTTCTTGTATTCTATTAGTAAACTCTGTGTTGACCGTGTTGCATTGCTCCCTCATGTCATTTGATGTATCTGTTAGGATTTGATCAATTAGGTTCCTAAGTTGCTGAGATGCCAGCTTCTCATGCTCAGCACGGACAATATTGTCATGTGAGAACTGAGCCCAGCTTTCAGGAGTAGATTGTCTGTAAGCAAATCAGAAGAAAAAAAATAACATCAAACAGTCTAATTTTCCAAGACTGACCCTATGAAAAAATCCAAATTTCATGCTAAAAGTTCAAAAATTATGTAATCAATGTAAACACAGGTATCTCTAAACCTAACCATCTAGATAAATGGACATTTGATGCATATGACAGTAGCCAAAAATGTAGTCTGTTAGATGCCAGAGATTTGGCCAAATCAAAGGTGTTGCTCAGCCCTGTCATCTTTAGCCTAGCAACATCTGAGGCTTCATGCATCAATCAGGGGCTGATTTAAGTGGGGGTCAGACGGGCTCCGGCTCCCCCTTTTGGAAGTATCAATATTATTAACATTGTCTATAACAAAAATATTCAGCGATCATAATTCAAGAATCGATCCCTTAACATGTCCCTGAGGCCATTTTGGTCTTTTGTAAAGACCAAAATTTCATGGGGTAGCATTCCCCTAAAACTTTGACTCTCTACCGGCCTTCTCCCAAAAGTCTGCATCCGCCTCTGTCAATGAGAGAGCTACCCTAAAATTAGAGAGAAGCATTTCGCCCAGTCACCTAAAGTTATGGTAATCACTTAGTGTGCACAAACATGGAGATGGTTAAAGTACCTTTCTCGTAGAAAGTAAAAATACAATTCCTTTAGCATGAGATGTTAAGCTGCTGGTATTTATTTATTTATTTATTGGTACTCTCCTTTATAACAGAGGAACACTCAATCAGAGGTTCGACCTAAAAACTTAT
>JAOTQE010088387.1:0-14970 GCA_025631205.1 Nesometra sesokonis
ACCATCATGCCATCTCACACTTCATATAGGATGACTATACCATCATGCCATCTCACACTTCATATAGGATGACTATACCATCATGCCATCTCACACTTCATATAGGATGACTATACCATCATGCCATCTCACACTTCATATAGGATGACTATACCATCATGCCATCTCACTTCATATAGGATGACTATACCATCATGCCATCTCATACTACAAGTCTTCACAGACAAGTTCAATTCATTCATGCCATCTCACACTTCATATAGGATGACTATTTGATTGATAACATAATATTCAATTTCAATTTAATTTAATATGTTGGAATCAGGCCTTCCTTTATACATCTTATATTACTAATGAAAATATATACTTTTTGGCAATTTCCGCTTGCTGTCAGAAATACTATATCAAATGAATACTATATCCTATTAATGCATCTTTCAGTATTAATTTTACGTTAGGCTTTGAGTTCAATAACACTACCACTAGGTCTGTCTTAATAAACCATTTTGGTAAAACTTGTCTGATTTGATTTAATCATTTAATAAATATTTATTTGATTCATGCACAAATTTATAAACATACACAAATATAAAATTAATAAAATTAATGTCATTATGATATCAAAGTCCATGTCATTGGTCACAAATGCAAGGAACACATAGATTTTTGGGGCCATTCTATATACTGGAATCTTGTACAATGTGGATTATATATTAATTTTCATGGCTACATAAATATTGTTTGAGTTGTAGCAAAATGTTGAACTCGTCTTGAACTCACAGCGAGTACAATATATTTAAGTATCCCCGAAAATAGGAATTCAATATTATAATTTTTATTCAATATAGCTTACTTGCAAGTACTGATTTGTCAGGGCTAAGCCTAGTCCTTGCCCAGGACCTAGGCCTGCCGTGCCGGCAACCAAGGCATAGATACGAGCTAGCCTACGTTTTCAAAATTAAAATCCATATCCTTCTCTCATGAAAAACATTAACAGCAACCCTTGTAGATTTATTTATTAGTAATTCTTCATAATCAACAATAAGTAGTTAATTGTGCGAAATGCCGAGTTTAAATATGTGGTTAACTTTTGTGCGTTTGCCACACTTACAGTAAAAACAATTCTCTCGCTTGGTGAAGTGGCATTATTGGGTAGTATTGCACTATGCACAGGTGGATACAACATAGTATTGAACCGGTCAAAACGACACAATTGAATAAAAATTAGCAATATTTTCCTTAGCATTTCTCTATTAGGCTATAATGATATGACTATTAACCCTCTTGGGTACAGGCTTACAGACTTTGCAAAGATTCATATAGCGTAACATTGGATATTCTATTCAGGGATAATGACTAGAACTAAAAGAAGACAAAAAAAGGAGATGGCAACTTCTTTTTTAGAAGCATGAACCATCTTGGGTAATTGCCCTTTCAGATTTTGAGACATGTCTTCATGCCAACTTTAGTCAGATAGCACAATAGTAGGTGTTTTGTTTCAAGCTAATGAATATAAAAAAAAGACAAGAAAAAAGAAAAATAGCAATTTCTTCTCTACTCCTTAAAGATAACATGACCATTAACCCTTTTATGTATATAGTTAGTGCTCCCGGATTTTGTAATGCATCTACAGAAATTCATTCCAACTTCAGTCAGGTGCAGAACAGTGGGTGTTTTATTCCAGGCTAATGACTAGAACTCTAACAGAGAAAGATGGTAATGATAGCAAGCGAGAAACTGACGTCAAGCGGTTGAACAACCTAGAAACAAAACAAAACGATATCAAATTTTGCGGATGTAACTAATAAAAGGTTTACATACGAATGTTTTATGTAGTACTTATTTCTAAAGTTATTTAGATTATAGATGTTTTGCTGTTCAGTTAACAATCGCCGTACTTGGTTGTCAGATATTGTTTACCTTTTTTTTTATCTATTTTGAATCATTCATTTATACAGTAATATTTAAATATTGATGTATTTAATAAAATAATTCATTTAAAATATTTGTTTTAATTCTATATCTTAATATAACAACAAATTTAACCAGTTTTCTTTATAATTAATTGTGTAATTAAATTTCATTTGATACATATAATAAATGCTTAATTTCATCAATTTATTCATTAATTCATTCATTCTTTCTTTCGTTTATTCCTTCTTTTATTTGTTCTTTATTCTGTTCTGTATTCATCATACTATTCATTCATTCATTTTAACAATTAATTATTATTTGATATTCATTCATTTTATCAATTCATTACCTATTATTTGATATTGATACAGCATCTTTAAAATTAAATAAATTAAATTATTTTTATTTTAAATTAATAAAGTACTTTACAGTGACTTGATTTTCATGTAAACATAATTATCTCAAGAAAATGCTTTTTTAACAGTATTTTTATGATACTTCTATTTCGGTATAAGTTGTACATTCAATATTCAGTTTTCAGTCTTATATACCAAAGTTTAAATTTTGCAGGTCTAAAATGGCAGTGAAACATCTGATGAAAAAAAAAATTCCACAGACAGCCTGACCTAGTTTATTTAGGAAAGTTTGAATTAAATTGAATACAATTTCAAAATAATCAGGCCGTGCAAAATTTATTGTTAAAACTAATGATTAATATTCTTCAACATTTTACTTGTAGTTAGCTATACCATGTCTGATCTTCCAGACACACTGCGATAAACAACAAAGTAGAAATTTCCACTGTGCATTATGTGCATGACCATCATGTAACGCTAGATTCACCGCGATGTATATTTGTCTGTAGGCTCTTAGCAGATCTGTATATGTTTTGTTTTAAAACAAGTAGGAAAACTTGACCACTCACTATTTGTCCACCACACAAGTGAGCATAGAATTTTCAATGGCATGGAACCACACAAGTGAGAATCAAATTTTCATTCACTTGTGGGCATGATCACTCGATCATGGGTTGGGTCTGCAGATAGGCCTAGATTTTTGCTTAGCCTATGTCGCGTAATTTGCTTTGGTAATAGAAATAATTTTGTTGTTGTAGTGGGGAGAGCAATGGCAGTAATGATTTCCCTTTAGTATGTTGCAAGATTTTAGTTTTTCTTTGTTGACTTTCAATTGCGTACTTTTACATTTCAAAAACTAAAATTCATTATATGTAAAAGTTTAATGCTTAAAAATAATAAATACTTCTATTCACTTATGAAAATTTGAAATAGATGCATCTTATTAAAAAATATAAAATAATGTACAAAATTTTATGTTTAAATTAGGGTGCAGCATATGCATGTGCCACTTGTATACCAAAATATACAGTATTTTAGGGCCTGTTTGCCAGATTTTTTTTCAGTGTTTTACACAATTATTTACGGGTAAAAATATCCTGGTTTTGCGCGAACGGGTGTTAATTACAGGCTGCCCAGCGATTTAACACCGAAACAGACTGATATGCCAACCCTGCAATTAACTGGATTGTTTTCGCAGGGAACCTGTTTTATGATTTAGTCTGTTTATGATCGCTTTACCAAATGTTTTACTCGATTTGAACATAGTTGAATACAAGTCAGGAATATTTTTTTACATCTATGGAGAGTAGTGCAGTTTTATGTATTCATATTAGCGAGGTTTCGCAAACTTACGAAATACGAATATGAAAACGGATACGTCATACATTATTGTAACATTTGAATAGAACACCTTAAATATCAGTCACAGTTGGTCAGTTTTTTACGACGATTATCAACAATTCATAGGTAAAAAAATTGATATATTTTTTAACATATTTAGCAATTTTTAAAAATTGGTGTGTGACGTTTTCGTATTTCGTAAGTTTGCGAAACCTCACTATTAATGTAAATACACTAAAACCTATAGGCCTAGTATTCATTGGAGCATGGAGATCGTTAGAGACCATATTGCATAAGGTTGCTACAGTAAATTGCCTCTCGCTATTTGATATAAATTTACCATTTTTAAAATAAAATCTAGTACAGTAAAAACATTTACAATATTGTAAAGTAGAGTTACTTCGATTAGTTTAAAAATTGGTGCACAGATGCCTGTGCGCAGATGTAATGTTGTGTATTAACGCGCACATACACTTAGCAGCGTGGGCCTGTTGCCATATAAACGGCGTAAGGGTAAAGCTTACGACCCCCGCACACGATGCGCCGTTGGCATGAGTAGCTGTTAAATATCAAACATGTTAAAAACCTTGCGCTGCACCGTTGGCGCATGTAAATTCACCGCACACATAAGCTTGGCGTGCAGCGGGGGCACGAGTGACTGTTGGCGCGCGCCGTTGGCTTACGTGTGTGGCGGCCTTAAAGAAATACAAAGGAGATTTTGGGTTTGTTCTATATGGTTATATTTTTTAATGATTGACCCCTCATTTTATAACTTATGGCAAGTGTAATACAGTTTTTGTATTAGCTCCATTTTCCAGTTTTTCGATAACTTGGTGGTTTTGCCATGCCTTACCTCATATAGCATCTTTACAATAATCAACATGTTTTACATGGAACTGATCGTCTTGTAAACATAATTATCTCAAGAAAATGCATTTTAAGAGTTCCTTTATTATAGTTAATGGGGGTAAATTACTCAATTACATAATTATTTCAGGAATATAATGCATTTTAAGAGTTGCTATGATAATAGTGGTGAATTAGCCTATATATTTACATAATTATTTCAGGAATACAATACAATTCAAGAGTTGCTTTATTATAGTTAATGATGGTGAATTATATCATTGTTTCAAGTATTATTACAGCACATATTAATGACAGAGTGTTATTATATCACATTGGATTTTTATATGGAGCATTGCTGATGATCTAGGGGCTTTACATACATTGATCATCTGATGAACCCAACTCAACGATCGACAGGAAAACGGGCTTCAGTATATTTTTGAAGAAGCTGTAAGTTTACGATGTACGTATGTGTCGTGAGCAACGTTATATAGGTACACTGTTTTTGACGAGTATACTCGTCACTGGTGCACACAGCAACACTCGGTTGGCAAGTATACTTGTCGCTGGCAGTGTTAATACACTTTTAACAGAAATGACAAAGATTTGTTTTCATAGAAACCTTGGTGTTATAACTGTCAATATGTATTACTTTAGAGCACTTGATTCCTTAAACATTACCAAATCAAGTGTTTACTATTGAACAGTGAATCGTTGTTTTACGATCCTTCAGGGAGTGACTTTACATAATGGTTTAACCTTCCCTGTAAATGTTACTTAAGAGTAGCATTTTGGGATTAATGGCATTCAACAGTGCGTATAACCCTTTTGGCCTGTCATTTTAGATGTTATATGAGAAATCATGTTCTTTTGAGGTGAACAGCATTATTTAAATGTCAAATATCTTACATATCCCCAGAAGATAGAAAAAAGGTTTTCTTGAACCTCAATTGAACCTTATAACTCACTAATAGTGATAATAATACATTTGATATGTAAGATGTTAACGTCATTTATTTTATATCTTTCTGAGTATACATCTCTCATTAGAATGTACCAGTTATATTAAACACTTTATTGAATATTGTATTTTTTTATAAATGTGATTTAAATTCATTTTTTTTAAAAATGTATTATCCCTTAAAAAATGACAAGATATTAATTTTTAAAATATAGCAACTTGCTTATTTTAAAGGGCAAAAAGGTTAATGCAACTCTATGCAATAGAATTTATTAGTAAATATTTATCCTCATTTTGTAATGCTAAATTCTAATTTAATTTAACATAATATTTTCAGTTTACCCCAATGAGCTCCAACTTTATACCATTTTTCTTAAGCTGTATTTTCACGAGGCGGATGTGGGAGCGGGAAGGCGCGGAGGCGGGCACAAGTGTTGAGCCTGTAACCATTGATTCCTGTGCATTGCTTCTCATTCCACATCGTCAAAATAATTGTCCTCTCAACATTAGGTAGTCATATTCATTTACCTTATGAGGAAATGCTGATAACTGCGGTTTGGGGCCATAGTGATGGTAATTCATAGTGATTACCGTAAAATTGCTACTGCCCTCATTGTATAAACAGTACAGAATTGGCTATACAACTCTATGCAATTTAACAAGTGGGCACATGCTACTTGTAGCATATTCTTCAGTGTAGCCTACTTTGCTTCAGTTACTACAAGCTAGTGTGAAAAATCGAGTCTGCGCCTGCAGCCTCCACACCTATCCGCCTCATGGAAATGGCTCCATTGAAAATAACGGTGAGAGAGTTTTTGCGCCCGTGTCCGCCTCATGGAAACAGCTATAATCGTGTAAAAACTGATCTTTGAAGAAAGGAGTATTACTTTATTAGCTAATCAAATAGATTATATAGAGTATCCTCATGCATCAATTTGTTTGCATAGAAATTTGTTGGAATTCATTATTAAGCTTATCTAACAAAACTCAGTTCAGCCAATATTTGGCATTGTCTGTAAAATGCCTAGTTTGTAACCTGCAAGTGAAGTTGAAGCGCAGGCTCAATTCTCTTCATTGCTATACAAAACATTGTCTTAAAGCAGCCAAGTACTATTCAACATTTTCAATCATCATAAAAAAGTCCATTACCTAATTATTTACTTGCTCAGACTGGTAACCTACTCTAGAGCGTCACCTAGCTGTTGATAAAACATTTATTTTATTCTTAAGTTTATGACTTTTATGTTACTTTAATGGAAATATGTAGAAAGTATATAATTTCTACATTTTCATGTGGCAGTACATAATAACTAAAAATATGTGTACCATGTTGTAAGGATTGAATGTGGTTTTATTTTGAAAGAGTTATTTATTTTGTGTCAATAGCGAGTTTTCTTGCCACTTACAGGATGAGATCTACGACATGCTTACTAAACCAATCTTCAATAGAAGACTTGGGAGTAGCATTGTTGGGTTGTGCGCTAGAACCTAGTGTTCAGCCAGGCTCGAACCCAAGACCTTTGGGTTGGAAGGCAAGCATGCTAACCACCAGGCTACAGCCCCACTCGATGATGTTTGTAGCAGTATATTGGTGTTAAATATTTATAATTGAATTTATGATTTGGATACAAGACTTTGTGTGTTTGAAAAGAGAAAAACCAAGTTGTATTTTTCATAGTACTCTAGACCACATTTTGTAAAGTGTAAAATTTTATTGCCAAGTTAGATTAGTTTTATTAATAAATGTCCTAACTTTATGTTCATTTATGCATTGCATACCTGCTTAAACTTTACTTGATGGAAATTTACAATGGAACAGGTGTATTACTTGGGGCTACTTTATATAGTTTTCATCAACGTGGTACCGTGTGCATAGGAGGATGAGGAAGAAAGGTATGCTGTTGATAGAAACTATGATGTATTAACACCAACAACAAGAGAAATCTCCAACTCTGTTGAGTGAAATATCAACAATAGGAGAAATCTCTGCTGTCATTGAGTGATGGTAATGGATCGATTTAGAGTGTGATCATCCAGTTTGAAACCTGTGGTTTCTATTCCTCTGCAAGCAGTTGTGTTTTTAGTAGTCTGAGATGTTGTCATGCATGGTATTTGGCCGATGTTTGCATAATCAACTCTCGTTTGAGGTTTGTTTTGTTTACTTTGTAGTAGTAGTAGTAGTAATGAACTTAGCATGTTGTGCTTTCTTAATGTAGGCCTACAACATCTGTTAAGTGATAGATGTATAATGACTATATTGTATTATGATATATAATAAATGCTTATACAAAAACACCAATAAAATATCTATGGCAAAATTGTATCAGTGATGGTAGTAGTGCAGTAATTATTATTTTGTACCATGAATTGGTGGTAAACGTTTGCTGACCACTTGCGCAGACCTATAAAATTGTTCCAGGCAGGAACCATAAAAATACCTCCGGAGATACGTTATTATCAATTGTGCAGCTGTTGTGTACATGATATGTTTTTTTAATCCATTTTTGTTCTCCTAACAAGTTCCGGAATTGTTGGATAAGAATTTTTGAGCCTGTAGCTACATTTCTATGTGCTGATTAGTAGGTGACAGTTCTATCTAGTAGAGGTCATTGACATTTTGTTAGGTGACAATTATTGGTTACTTTTAAGTTGTTTATATGCACAATACCAAAAATGTGCTCATATTTTACTTTGAGGGAAAATTAACAACCCTCAGATTCACTAACAGAAGAAAAAACAAAAATATGCATTTTACAAGTTAAACCATTGTAGAAAGAATTATTTATCTGTCAGATTGTAGGTATGTGTGTGTGTCTGCCTATGAACATCCTACAAGCCACAGGTTTCTCCAGAACCTCTTGAAACTTGGTCATAATGTTTTTTGACTAAATATCTTTAGCTGATTAAATATTGAGGTGTCAAGATCAAAATTCAAAGTCAACGAAAATAGTTACTGCCCTCCTATATGTTATTATAAACAAAGAAGGTATACAAATATTTTTGTACCTGTCCTCTCTGCTGTACATTTGCAATATCCTTTAATTTCAGTGTGTGTGTGTGTGTGTGTTAGTGCAGTTTGGCTCAGTGGTTGATTAACTGGTTTTCAGCGTGGGAGCCCTGAATACAATTAGATACATAGTGGGTGATTTTTTTGTCATTATTTTATTCCGATGTTGGATGCTCTTTTTCCATTATTTTATTAAATTATTTAATAATTAGTATTAATAATAATTTATTATTAATTGAGTAATGATTTTTAACTGGCACGATTTTAAAGAACTATTGCCACAACAAATAATCCTATCTGGTAACCATTGGTATGATGTTGATTTATAATTTAATGTTAAAACTTACTTTACAGTTAGATATAATCTGACATTAAATTGACTTGTCTCTGGAAAACTAAATTTCCAAATTAGTTCGACATTTGACATATATATTGCAGTAACTGAGAAGATAAAATTTATTTATGGTAAGAGTTACAATTTTAAAATGTAAGATTCGATTTGACATTTGAAAGTTTATTTTAATATTAAAGAGGCATTCCTTCCAGAAATTCACCCAAAAAAATTGAAAATCTACCTGTTTTATTATTCTTAAATAATAAACATGGGTCAGTTACCTGCACACTGTTTAGTTTTAATCTTGAAGAATAGAAAAAAAAGCTAAGATTTGTTTAACTTTGTTAATCTAGGTAATAGACAATTTTTTAAATAATTCCCTGTTGCTAGGCTACTAGATGTATCCTCACGGCTGTCATCTAGGATATCGTACCATAGCGATGTTTTTGCATGCAGTATGCAGCTTGACATTGGTTACTGTATTAAGATTTTTCACAAAAGCAAAGTAGGTAGAGATGGATTCATTGTCTCAGTTTTTTAGGATTCACCCCCAAAAAATCTATTCTTTTAATACAATATATTCAAATTTAGAATGTTTAATTTATTTTACAATATACTGTAGAATAATTTTGAAAGGAATATCCTTTTAAAGCCTGTGACAGATAAAATTTATGAAAATGACAATCTCTTCTCAAATGAATGATGGGTAGTGTTGTATATCATAATAATATAAAATTTTCATTAATTTAATGGCAAACAATTTACAAATATACTGCATATTTTTATCATTAAGTTTAATATTGTTTTCCTTTTCTTGTCTCTAGGGAAATAGCCAATGGTCAAGCGTAAATGGTAGAAGTGTCCAACTATCGGCTACTCCACTGCATCAGATATCAGACATTGAATTTAATCAACTTCAGAAGATTTCCCTCCAAAAACTTCAAGCAATAGACATTGGACATGTCACCATACCTAAAGGTCAGTTGTAACATAAATAAAAGCCACTTAATTCAGAGGTATGCATTTTTACAATTTCAAGAAATAAAGTATTATATAAATAAAATAAAACAGATTGATAATGGAAATTGAGAAGAGGTTTGGGAAACAAGAGATCAACAGTACTTTGAGATTTGAGAAATTCATAATTTAGTAGCATTGCATAGGACATTATTAGGTTGGTGAATGCTTCTTTAAAATTCAAGGGTTTTATTCAAGAAACTTAAAAACATTTGAGGGGTGCTTATTTTGTTGTTGAAGAGCTGTGGTTTTAGAAGGTATTAAGGAGGTTGAATTTTGAGTATATTTAATGTTGGCATATAATATCTGCCATCCAGGTAAAACAGCATTGTAAAATTGTGTCAATGGCTGACTAAGGTGTGCATGAAATGGCTCTAATGTAGACCTTTGTTTTCTTGGGAAAGTTTACAAATGAACCTAATGTTGGGCAAAGCCATAAATATACTTTGGTGTATAATTATTAGTGATGATAAATAAATATGATGGTCATTATTTGCAACATATTGGCAATAAAGTTAGAGGATTAAGGTTATAATTCTTGTTTGACTACCCAGGATTATAGGCCTACAGAAAGATACAGAATTGTGACAAAACTAGGTCAACTGTAAAAAAAAAGAAAATTTCAGTTTGTGATCACGATTCAGATACTTATCCATAGATGCTTGTTGTTAAAGTAGAGGCGGTGAAATGAATTTAACATGGAAAGTTTAATAGTGCGTCTGAAATAAACTAGATTTTAAAATGGTGTGTTTTGAGAAAAGTATTTAATCAGAGAAAGAAGTAAATGATTTTAAAGTGGTAGGTTACTCTAGAGATAAGCAACATCAGATTAAAAATCCTCAATGCAGAAGTTTAATGTTAAATTATATAACAGAAGAATATTTTGGGACAAAGAACAAAGGTGACAGACAGTAAACAGGTGAAATGTCAGCAATGTAACAAGAAAGTTTAACTGGGTGCTATTATTTTAGGCTACATTTTGTACCATGATGTAGAATTCATGTTTTTTTTTTGTCAATCTAAATTAACACCAATTAATAAGTGGTTATTACATGGCCTAGATTGGTCAAAAAATTGTATGTTTTGCTAACATTTACCTTAGGATCAGTCATTGCATATTTCTTTCATGACAGCTATATTGCTATGAACATTTGTAAATGATGTATGTCCTCATTTAGAGTAAATACCTTATGTTTTCTTTCATGTACATTCACCCAATAGTTTGTTAATCCAACAGCTTAGAAGAAAAATTTTCTTAAATGAATGAGCTTTTAGTATCAGACGACAAAAGTAATAACTCATTTCAATGTAGGCCTTACGGAAGTTATAACAAATGTAGGTTTCTTAGGCTGTATCAAACACTAGTGCATTCAGATCTCTCAAAAGCGATCACTCTGGAAACCAGAGTTAGTGTTCTCCAAATTGAAAAATTTATACTGGTAAATTGTTCAAAAAACATGACTTGTCAGGCATGGCTCTTGGGTTGGTTGAATCAGCCCTTCAAATGACTGTAAACTAATATTATCTATTTTAAATATTAGTGTGTTAGTATGTTTTACACCATACTTAAGCAGAAAAACACAACAAAACCGAACAGTAAAACAGTGCGTACAAAAAAAAACGATCTGTATTCAGCATTCCTGTATTCTCTGTAAAATATATGAGAATCCAAAACTATGTCATAATTATTTTTAAATAAAGAACATTTTTACTGGTAAATTGTAATTTTTACCAGTAAATTTCATGGCAAAAACCATACTAAGGATGACACTGGGACTTCATGCTCAATAGATATTTTCCAAGTACAAAAATTCAGAAAACAAAGGTAGGCCTACACATAGGTACTAAACTGTTTAAAATATCCCAACAAATGACAGGCCAAAGGATGTCAAGTTTTGGGTATATGATCAATGTCTGTAATTTATTTAGTGATGCTGTATCTTGGTATATATGGCGCTATTGCTTGATAGTGCTTGCCTATCAATCTAAAGGATCCAGGTTCCATCTTGACCAAGCGGTAGAATTATTCTTAATACAAACAAAGCATGATATATCCATACTGTAATTGGCGAGTTACTCTGTTGGATGTGGTTGAAATTATTTTTAAAAATTTATGCTAATAATTGACGAAATTTGTTGTTTTTTCCATGTTTTGTGTAGAGACTCCATGCCCCATTTGATTTAGATTCAAGATTTAAGATTCACAATTTTATTGTTACTAAAGCAAGCATGTGCTATTATCCACTTGAATTACAACAAGGAATTGAATACAATTCACTACAATAAATTTATATTTTTCAACTTCAATTTAAAAAATTGTAATAAAGAATTATCGTATCATATCGTATGTGGTATAAGTTACAACCGTGAGGATGGAGAGTATTATTATGGAGTATTAAAATAAATCTAAATAGATCTCTTAGGTCGCCTACTAGTACATCTGTACTTTTTGTTCCACCTAGTCGCCTGAAAACATATGGAGACAGGGCCTTTGCAGTTGCAGCTCCTAAACTGTGGAACAATCTTCCCACTTCTATCCGAGAGGCTCCATCAATTGCAGTATTCAAAACTCTCTTAAAAACACACCTTTTTAGTTCGTTGTAGTTTATATTTTTCTTTAATCTCCTACTTTTTAAGTGCTTTGAGACAATCGACGATTGTTTAAGCGCTATATAAATATGACAACATTAACATTAACATAAATGATTAAAACTTGAGAACAATTTATTTGAAATAATTATATTATAATGACATTTTAAAAGAAAAAATACAATTTCAATTTGTGTATAATGATCTGTAGTAATTGAGAATTTGTTGAGATTTATATCATCCTCCATTTTTTGTTTGCGGGGTGTTCCAATTACCTTACGTCAAATCTAAATGGGATTAACTTGATCATTACAGTGTAATTGAGGCTAAGTATATTAATTTTTCTGAATAGCCAGGGACAAGATGTAGGCCATTATACCCACTCACAATTGACCTCATCACCTTAATTGTTAAATATGTTATGTTGTACATGTAGTTATTTGGTGATATTGGCAAAATAGCTAAAACTGTAAGTTGATAAAATAAGATTTTGGGCGTTTCTAGTGAATAACGTCAAAAAACATGTGCTTTAAAAAAAATGGTAAAATTCCTTCGAACACGTTTCTAATGAACATGGTAACGAACATGGTAACGGGAGTAGTGTAGGTGGGCGGGGCATTTATTATTCTACAATCACAGACAGAAGTTGAAATTGACCTTATCCTGTTATACTGTACATACCCTACTTTCCCACAAATCTCCCATACTGTTGATCGACTGTGAGGGCCCAATTATCATCCAGAACATCGTTTTGGGGATAGGATATTAGCTGTTGTCCTTCACCATCGAATATAGGCAGCAAAGATTCTTTATTTTGTTAGAAATTTTCTGTGGTTGTAAGTGAATAATTTACCTAATTCATAAAAACTTCTTCTGCAATGCGCTAATATTATAATGGTATCCACAGTACTTTTCTGCTTCCCATTTCCAAGAAGCAAATTCTGCTATTTTGGTTAATTACATATCATAGAATTGTTACAGACTCGAACCACTAAAGAATTTGATAACGATGTTAATTTGTGTCAGTGATAGGTCATGACAGAACGGTATTGACTTGCAGCTGAAAAGTAAATGGCAAAACCCATATTTTTTTAACGGCAACCATATAAAGAATGTGTGTTAAAACACAGTTATTTTGAATGCATTTATAATCATGTTTTAAATTTTGGACCAATTTCTAGTTGGAAAAAAACATGCCAAAACACAGTTATTTTTTTTCACTAGAAACATGCTCTTTGATTGTTTTGTTAATTATAACTATCCCAACTATCCATTCATTTTTATTTACAATTTGCACTTACTTTTACAACATATGTTAGGAAATATTTTGTTTCATGCCTGTTTGTTAAAGTTCCTATATTGGTAAAAATTCTTTATACATTATAAAAAATTGTTTTTTTTTTACTCTGAACTGTGTACACTGTAAATATTGTACTGTTTTTTGTTGGAGGTTTCTCATTTCCTAAGGCTGTGCTCAGTGTTAAATATTAAATACAAAAAAAAACTAATAGCGGTAACAGCATCATCATGACCATTGCATTTGGACTACTCATCCATTATTGGAAATTGCACCAATCCATTTTAAATTATATAAAACAAACTCAGCAAAGCAGCTACAGATTCACCTGATCATCTTGCTTACAATTTTGAATAAGTAACTGAGGTTCTATGTGATTGGAAAGCAGCTTACCTTCCTTTAGTATAGTTATTAAAACATTGTCAATAATACTCATAATAAACTACTTGTTAAGTATGTGTAGGACAAATAAGTATTGACATTTTTAAGAGTAGGATGTGAATGTGATTTAAAGGACATCATGTGAATTAGCTTGAAACTAGCTACTTATTTGTTAGTCATTGTAAGAGCTTTTTGAGGAGTATTGAACTATTTTAACAAATTATTCTCTTGCTCCAATCCGTTTTAAAATCTGTTAAACTCCTCACCTAGTGCTTAGTAGAGCCATCCATTAATGTTTATTTCTCATTAGAGTCAACTCTGATAACATTATGGATCTCTCAAACTCTTAATGTTTCCAAACCGTTTAAACGCTCATTCTCAGCGAGGCTCCCACTGATTTCGCACCGTCATTTCTTTAAAAACTGGTTATTTTTGTCTTTACATCGCCATAACTCATGAAATACTACTTCAATTGAAAATTGCCTCACACTACACTAAAGCTAAATTAATACTGGACATTATTATATATATTTTAAATCAAAACCAGAAATATTTTATTAAATTATGTTGAGACCTTTGTTGTTGATTGTTTATGTTATTCATCCATCCATTCATTGGTATTAGATATGAGGTTTTTTTTACTTACTAACTTATTATTTCTCCCAGTGGGTAGCCTACCTTAAAAAATCAAATCAAAAATAAATTTAATATAGAGGTATTATTTTTCCTTTGGGATGAAATTTAGTATTAAGGCAACATTCTCAAGTTTTGTTAAATTCAACTCAAATGTCATGACCTTCCCCTTACATTGCTGTGTAGTTACCTAACAACTAATTTATACTTGGCGACAGGTTCAGGTTCAGGTGGGTAAAGCCGACCTCCAAAAAACTCCAAAAGTAGGAGTATGCTAGGAGGGGTAGTTGT
>JAOTQE010088398.1:0-14970 GCA_025631205.1 Nesometra sesokonis
AACAAATTATAATTTTTACAAACGTATGACAATATCATCCTAAACCTAAAGGTAACAAACGTTTGTGTTTTTTTAATAATAGGTTTATAAATATTGGAACGCTGGTAAGATGTCACTTGGCTAATGGCACCAACAAGCTAGCGAAATTTATGGAGTTCTGCAATGCGAAATCACAAATACAGCGGATATACACAAGTCATTTCACGTGCGTCTATCTTAGATTTACTGTCCAAGTGAAAGCTCTAAATTCGTGGATTTATATGGATTTATAAAACGCCGAATGTGTCAAAAACTGCTAAGCTTTTAAATCATAAATTCAAAACATGAGGATCAGAATAAGGAACTTACTGCACTATATTTAACGTGGCTTTACTGACAAGTCATGGACCAATTTGTTGAAAACAACACTGATACAGAAACTGGTACAGTTCATGAACATTTTACACATAATTTATTATTTGCCTTTACTTCCATAGTACTGGTGATCGGTATCCCTGGCAATAGCGTGGTCATTCGGGTATTTTTGGCTAAGCACAACAAATCGTGCACTCACATGCTTATTCTAGCCCTCGCAACTGTTGATCTCATCAGCTGTTGTACAACTCTGCCATTTAAACTAGTCGAGTTAATCATACACGAGCAACATCAAGTTGTTTGCACTTTAGATTTTATGTTTACCGCACCATGCAGCGTCACAGCAATCCTCATCACCACTACCATAGCCATTGAGCGATATTTCGCCACATGCCGCCCATATCAGTTTAAGAAAATTGTTACAAATTCTTGCACGAAGATATCCATTGCTCTATGCATATTAATACCAGCTCTGTTTTCAATTACATTCACCTTGATCTTGACCTTTAAGTATAATGGTGAATGTTCAGTATTTGAAATTGATAATTTATTTACAAAAGTTGTATTTATTCTATCTTTTACCACTTTTACATTTTGCTCTGTAACTGTTTTGATACTTTACTTTCATATCTACCGAACCCTTCGACAGCAGCGTCGTGTTGGGGCTACGTTAAAGGGCAAAACACGAATTGATGCCCGAAAAGAATTTGGAAAAGTTGCAACTGTAAATAATGTTATTCGTGCATTTACCTACCACGGGAGTCAAGCAGACGCCACACGTATTGTGCAAGCGACATGTCAAGCGAATTCGACGTCTACACATACGGATAATACGGATAACAATTTCCGCAAATTGAACGGCAAAGAAACGTTAACCAAATGGAAAGTATTAAAGATACATGTTCATGAATCTTCTGAAAGTAATACACAATTGGTGAAAGATGGATTAATGCAAGTTCAAATTGATTCAACTTCCAGATGCGCAGAAAATTTAGTTAGTGAAACCCCTGTGAACTTACCAAAAGTACTCACTGAAAACCGTACGTCAAATTCTCCATTATCCTGCGATTATGTTACGACGTCGCAACCAACTTCAACATCATCAGAAAATATTACTTCAACGGATAGCGGTGTTTCGTCGACACAACAGGAAGTCTCGAATGGCAGTTGTGTCACATCTGAAGATTTAGTAAATCATATATCTCCTCCAGAAGGAAACATGGAACATAAATATGGAAATTCTTCAAATACGTATGAACCAGAAGGACTTGTGATGATTACAACTCAAGATGTTGGCAATTTTTCAATAAACTTAACCACGGAGTTTACACCTGGAGGTATAAATAATGGACATATTTCAGAAGAAATCAACACTGCATCTGAAGACCCAAATAGCATTTGTTCTCCTACAAGAAATAATGTGACGACATCTGGAGTTCTTGCCAAAAATATGCCTGTTCCCAGAGAAAGCTTGGTGCTGTCATCTGGTAATCTCAACAATACACCGATTTCAAGAATTGAGGTGGGTACATCTGAAGATACTGCCAATGTGTCAATACCACCATCGGATAACACAGTGACTACCTCTACCACTGATTACTGTTCTGCACCAGGCAGATCTACAACAGTTAAATTTAAACCCACCCATGTCAATGATCATTGGTCAAATGCTAACAACAATTTTCCAATTTCTGGAAGAAAGCAAGTTAACCCGAAACATCTCGAAAACGATCAATCGACTCAGAAAATCCATAGCACGACTTTTTCTGATGAAATACAACATGTGCAGCATGATCCTAGCATAGACGAATTAAACACATCAACAATTTTAAACAAATGTTGTAATTCAGACGAAAATGACAACCAGTCTAAGAATGTGAATCCAAAATGTGCAGTGTCCTCAGTTGTATGTCCTTACCGTAACAACTCCGATAAAACCCAAAGTCAAACACTTAGAAAAACAACATCAATGCTATTGTTTGTCAGCATGATATTCATAGCAACATGGCTTCCATTTTGGATCTGCTCATTTATTGAAAAAACAACAGGCGAAACGAACGATGTGTTATTGTTTTTTAAATGTTTATATATCATTAACATGGCGTGCAATCCAATTGTTTACAGTTTTTTAAACGCACGTTTCCGTAAGGATGCAGCGACACTGACTCTGTTTAAGAAGGTTCGACGATTGCGTGATTCTTTACGAGATTGTGGGACAACATGAGGTCGTACAATTCTGGCAATTACACAGGATTCGTTATTTTATAATTGTATTAAGTTAAGCCTGTTTTACTGTCGATCGTTCATTTGCGGTGAGTTGCGGCGAGTTTCACTGAGTTGCGGCGAGTTGCATTGAGTTGCCGCAAGTTGCGTTGCGCTGACATCGTTGAAGTTGAACCTATCTCGACTTCATACAACTCGCCACTACTCAACGACGACAGAAAAATAGGTATTAGAGGGATGACGATAAGAGAGATGAAATGAACACTATTTGAATTTAAGAAGCTTGTTTCTTTGTACTAACAAGCTATGGCTCGTATTTTGGAGTTTTTTTTTATCCCTAACAACTCAAATTGATTTTTTTTTTGTTAATTTGAGAAGGAAAGTGACTGAATCCTTTAAGCTTCGCCCCGGTAAACAGCATAAAATAAGCTACTATAAAATTGTACCTTTGAAATTTGGAAACTACGTTAATAACTACATTTGAATCTATACCCTACTTACCCCTAAACAACACATTTAATACACCTCCGCCAATGAAGTTTGAAGGAGGTTACGTTTTCTCACTTATGTGTGTGTCTTTTTGTGTGAACCCCAGTTTTTATAGAAACTCTTGAATCTTTGCCACAATTTTTCTTGACTAAAGATGCCAAACTGATTAAATTTTGATAGAAAGGGTCAAAGGTCAAGCAAAAGGTCCAATTCACGTACTGCAATCGGCCATGTTCTGGCATAGTTGTCAAATATACTTAAAAACTTGCTTTATATTTCTAAATATGAAAGCAAGTCTACGCCATATATGACCGTAATAGATAATAATTCTATTAATAGTGAATCATTTGTTTAAAAGATCCAAAGTCGTTGGCGGGGGTTTCCACTCTACGAGTGTCCTTTAGTTGTCAAATTGGTAGGCCTACCAGTACCAAGCATACAATTCAATTATTTTTAGTTATTGAATACTTTCAATGAAGTTGAAACAAATATGATTCGAAAGACTTTTGGACCGAATTTAAACAGTGGAACGAAGCGACAGATTAATTAGGTGACTAATAAAATTAATGTGATGATTTAATTACAAAACTGTTGTTGAAAGATGATGTCTGTATCGACAAGTATGATGCGGAACTAAATCATCTTGAACTTCGGACATTAGATTTGATTAACTCTGTTGACGGTAGTGTTAGAAGCACTTTTTTTAGGTGTGATACTAGTCTTTTTCGAACGTGGTTCATAGTGTAAATTCAACTATGAGCTTAAAGAAATCATAGCTTGTAAGTAAAATTGCTAACTATCCTTTAAAATAAAACGAAAACAGAATTACGTTGTTTTTTTTTCTTCTTTTTTTTGCAGCTCTGCATGACGTAGAAACACATGGGTAATTTTTCGTTCGCAGTGTGTACCTCGTACGTATAGTACCATGAGGGACTACAAAAAGCCTAAAAGATTTTTTCGGTCGATCGGAGTAATATGATATTTTTAAAATTCCCGTAGTTCAATTTGGGGTAGGTAGGCCCATGTCTCTCGTACAATTTCCGGGATAACATGATGTATATCTTAAAATTTCAATGATAATTTCATTTAGGTAAACAGTCAAAAATACATCGGCCTTGATTTGTAAAGATTTCTTGTTGGTCGAGCTTCGGCAACATATATTTTTTGGCCAACAGCGTATGTTCGGTTGACTGTGATTATCGAATAATTGTTGCAGATAACTAATAAAAAAATATTGATAAACTAGAGCTTCATTGAACCGCCCGGTCCGGGTCAGGTATGGGAGTAGCGGCCGAAAAGTTCACTTTTGAAAAATCCAAGATGGAGGCCAGGCCATGTGACTCCGTGGTCGGAGGAAGGTAAGGAGTGTAAATTCCAAAGTTGAGGACGTTTTAAGTTTTGGTATGAGAGGGACCAACATTTTTTTAAGCCAACATGGGGTTGTCAAGCCATAGGGATGCATATTTTCGAAATCGTCCGAGATATTTACCTCAGGTCTAAGTCGATCCTGAAAATTTGGTGAGGCTATCTCATGGCTTTCAAGATTTATAGGAAAAAAATGAAACGTAGCTCAAATTAATACCTTGCACGGAAACACTATTCTGCGAGCATCCAAGATGGGGGTGGGGGCTACACTCGACCCAGGGCTCCCTACCCTTTTGACTTTGGGAGAATATCATTTGAACCTTAATACTCATTGTTTGCAATTACTTATCTGTGAACCTTGTCTCTAGGATACCTATAAACGCATGTTGAAAAATTGTCCCGGAGAGGACCTCAGTAACACCAAGTATCATGAATTTAACTTTCCATCGGGACCCTCTATTCAGCTCAGGTGGATCCGCCCCTTCTAGTTTTTACCGGATGGTAATAAAAAAAAACTGCTAGGTCTACGGTAGGCTTCTTTTTAAAAGAATGTTGTGAAATTGAGAAGAACGGCTACAACGGTTACCACAATAGGACTCTAATGGTCTAAATTATATGTGTGAAATGAGCCTTATGTGAAATCCATTAATATCAGGCGCCGATCCAAGGGGGATTGGGGGGGGGATGGAGGGGGAACCCAACCCAGCCCCTACCCCTTTTTTGAACAGAACGAATATTATTTGAACTTAAACTAATTGTTTAATTATCTGTGAAAATTGCCTATCAGATACCAAGGAAGTGCATCTTGTTTGAAAATTGGACTGGGGAGGACCATGTACCCCTATAAATTTTGCACCAGATTCCCTCTACCCGGAACCAGGCCCCTCTATCCAGCTCTCCTGGATCCGTCCCGATGGTTGCAGTCTCTGATATATAAAAGAAGACGATTTAAATTATTACTAGAATAATAAATGACGGATTGAAATTAATTATTAAGACCCTGATTTCCATTGTGCTGATTAGCAATATGAATTAAGAGACGCTGACTTAAAGAGCTAGATTGGCTGAGTATTATAATTAAAAAATGTTAAAAAACCCCATGTATTCCGAGAATACAGACATTATAGCTAATCAATTTGTACATTATTATTAGAACTACGCAGTAATTACGTAACGTTGACTACCATAGTTATTAATTCGAATCTAATTATTTTTGAATGAGAATAGAAACAAACTTCACGGACCTGATAATTTCGCAAAAAAACAAAAAAAAAAACCCAAAAAAAAATTCTTGTTGGCACTATTCTGATTAATCGAAGTCTCGATTAATACCCCCACCTTACCCAACGAGGGCAAGGGTGGAAAGAGGAAGGGCAGTCATGAGCGATTGTACCAACCGACAACAACGGGCGGATTATTTCATTCTTTATTCCATTCCACCGTACCATATTCATGTTTTAAGATTGTTTTTGTTCGGTGGAGATTGTTTACTGTTATTTAGTAGTGCTAGTGTTTATATATTTCAAAATATTGCTACCCCAAAAACTAAACTCAGATAATAAAGGTAAAAATGCGTATTTTTTTACTTCAAGTTCGTAAGGCATGGAACATTCGACCTAAAGGATCCTTTACTAGTAATTTAGGACTATTTTTTATGTCCACTAATCAACTTCAAGAAAGTATAATACATGTCAAAGCAAAAAGATACACACTCTTTATGTTTTTTTGTGATGGTGGTGGCAGGGTTCGCTATTCAAGTCTCTTCTTTTCTTTTGACGTTATACTTCCTTTTCTCAATCCCTCTGAGGGGGAGGAATTGGTCATTGGAGGCCCAATCAGTGGTGGCGCCAGCGAGGGGGGGGGGGCCCGTCGGGGAAGATTGACCACCTTCGTCGGGGAAAAGAAAATTTAAAATATTGTATAAGTGACCCAAAAAAATTGAAAATACACATAAAATGGGCCAAAAAAGGGCCAAATAACGTTTTTTTTTGCTCATCAAAACCAAACGGGTAACCACGCCCACCCGGACTTCCCTCCCTGTCGGGGACCATGGCTCCCTGTCGGGGACCATGGCCCCCCGTCGGGCAAATCCTGGCGCCACCCAATCGTCATATTTATATGTTAATTGAGGGGCCCAGTACCGACAACATTATTTCTGAACAGGGGTGGAGGTCTGTGTGAAAGATCAGACCGAACATTTAAAGATGTATTGTCACTCAAAATTGGCCAAAAACTCATAAGCATTAATTTTGAAATTAACTTGCTCATATTAAAGTAACATCAAAGTTATGAAGTTGAGAAGAGAAATTACTGTATTTAAAAATTATTTAATAAGATTTTTACACCAAAAAATGACCTAAATGTAAGAGGCTTCCAGCCTTTTTATGGATTTTTGCTAATTTGAAGCATTATAATATTGCAAAGTAGGGGTAAATATATTTTTAATATTCTAATTTTGGGTGGAATGATCATAATTTATATATTTCTTCAAAATAAGCAAGTTATTTTCAAAATCAATTTTTTGTCAGTTTTAAGGTGACAATGCATCTTTAACAATGAAACCTTTCGGAAATGGCACTTATATACATTTAACAAGCTTTTCGAAGTGTCACAATTTAAGGCAATTTATCATTTTGAACGGGAAAAATAGATACGAAATGAAAGAATCAATTTGTAATATGGACCGCTATATGTTCGGAAATGGCGCACTATAAATTAAAAAGTCCGAAACCCTATTACGTGTACAGCTATTCGGTTGATGTTTTTGGTGCCGATAATACAAATAAATGTAGTGGAAGATATGGGCGGGGCTTCAGCTAGGCCTATGAGAAAATATTAAAATCGTACTCACGTACCCACGAATGAGCATGGGAAGGTAGTTCCCCTAAGAAAATGTAAGATAAAATATTGGAAATTACAATGTATTGTTGTTCATAGTGTTTACAATAATGTTTTGGCGGAAAGGGGGCGTCGGTGAATTAATCAATGCAAGGTTAATGATCAAGACAAATCGATTAGATAAACACCAAATTAAAAAAAACCATTAAAAAAATACTTCAATTTATGTGTTAATAATGATTTTGTTCCCGTTTCCCCCCGTTTTCCGTGTTTGGGGCCGTTTTAATGTTACGTAGTCTGGTATAGACTACTTTTTGCCGATAATTGGCTTCCCCCAAAATCCGCCCCTGATTTTTCAAAAATCCCGTCCAGATGATGCTGCCAGCAGGGGCCACGTCGCGCGGGAAGCCTGCCCCCACCCCACCCCCCGTCGGCAAGATTGATCAAATTTGTCGGAGAAAAGCACAAAACATGTTCTATGACTTACCATAGCCACATACAAATGTGGCAAAATGGGCTACAAGGCCAGTAAACACAGAGAAATGACGTTTTTTTCTGCTTGTCAAAACCAAACAGATAACCTTGGAAAGAGATCCTGGATGCTGCCCTGGTTGCCCCCCCCCCTCCTGTCGGCTCTCGGAGACAATGGACCCCGTCGGTGAAATCCTGGCGCCACCATGCTGCCAGAGGTAGAAAACAAAATTAGCATATAGCCATGAAGATCGGCGCTTCGAGCACCAATTCACAGGAAAAAATCCAAGTCTGTATATTATATTTTAATTATTTAATTAAATCCAGTGGATGATGAAGTTTAAAGGTATGGCAATCCACCTGCTATGGAACGAAATGGGTGCCTTTTGATTGTCTTTTCACGAATTAAACCATGACTCAAGACTAGCCTAATGTCAAAGAAAATAACTAATTAGAAAGAACGGGAATTTGAATAAGTGGCCGTTATGAGAGGTGGCCGTTTACAAAAGGTATCCACACAGGTAGGTTCAACTGTAGTTAATCAGGCGCGGATCCAAAGGGTGCATCTCTGACCCCTCCACCACTTTGACTTGACAGGATATTATTTGCACACGAAAAATAAAGTTCTTCAGACTCATCTGTAACAAATTAATTTCACGGGCCCTAGGCGGGCCCTGGAACCACGTCTGTTGCCGTCAGTTTGCTGTTAATATCTCACACATGTGCTTGCTGAACTTGGCATCACCCCCCCCCCCCTTCTAGCTCCGCTGGATCCACCCTGTTATTTTTTTTTGTATTATGGGTACGGTATTGTGATTTGCGTTGGTGGAGTTGGAAGAATTATGTCAAATTTTTTTAATTGCCAAAAAAATATTTTTAAAAATAACTTATAACTTATAATTTATGACTATGACAATAGGAATTAAAGTTCTAAACATATTTACTGCAATTTTACAACACTATATACTAAAGTTAGCAAAAAAAGATCAAAATGGCTGGTAACATCTATAATTTTAATCAAAGAAAAATGATAAAAACTATATTTTAAAAAGAACTTGTTTATGTTGAAAAAATAGGCCTATATAAATTTAAAGAGAATATATTAAACTATTTTTAAATACACAAATTTATATTGTAGAGGTCTTGACTCTGATATCAGTTTAACATGGGCAATTTCATTTCAAAATTAATGTTGATATTTTTTTATCATTTCAAGTGAAAATACATCTTAATCAAAGGAAATAGTGAGTTCCGGGCATTCGAAGAGACAAAACGGAAGATGAATCCAAACAAACTTGTTAATTGAATTTACCGACAAACAAGAAGAACCATAGACGTTGATTAACGTGTTTCTACTTGATTTATATCCACATTAATCATGTATCTTTAATTGAAAAAAAAACTAAGCTTGTTGGCATTATATTGTACCGTATGCCGTTACCATAGAAACGCAACATAATTCTTGTCTGATGTGTACAGTACTACAGTAATTGAATAATAATTGTTTTATCATAAAATATCTGGACTGTAAGTTTGTAAGTTCTCAATTCTATCCCCTATTGAAGATCGTCGTCGTTATCATCATCACTATCATCACCGCCATGAAAATCACAACGTCGCCGTCTTCGACGCCGCCGCCATGGTCATCATCATCATCATCATCATCATCCTCATCATCATCGTCGTCGTCGTCACCACACGTGCATCCGAGTAGTGAAACTGCGAAGCGTTTTGAGGAACCCCACCCCACCCCCCATTTGACATCTTTTCCTATTTTTGGGAAGAATAATTGGAAATAATATTTTCATTCATTTTTTGGGAGAGTTCAGGGGTGGCAGGGAAAGATTCAGGCTTTCAGGAAGCGCTGGTGGGTGTGACGGCTTTACATTTCACAAGCAGAAAAACAACTTATTTGCTTTATTTTGCTACTCTTTATGCTACAATTGTGGAATCTTGTATATTATTTTTACATTTTTAGAGGGGCGCACGTAATATAAAAGTGGGTACACGTCTTTGACGATAATAGAGGGGGCGGATGCGCCCGTTTTCTATATCCGCCCCCTGGGTAGCGATGTGCGAATTAAGGTTACGGTCTATATACACACCTCAACCCCACCATGGTTGGGGTGAGGTGAAAAAAAAATAAAATAGGAACTTCTAGATACTCGGAAATGACACTACTACTTTTCAAAAGCACAATTTAACGAAATTGAGAGCACTGCAAAATATTGGTACGCGGCGCCGTCGTAGCCGGTTCCACCGCCTCCGGGTCATAACTCAGCTGTTGAATGTCCACTGTAAGTATAAAATGAAGAATCAGTTTTCGATATACTTGTCAATATTGTTTTCACTGATGCAACACTGCTGATTTAATGACCTTGTGTTGACCTAATGAATTATTCAAAATTTTATTCAAAAAAGATTATCGCTAGAATTGATTAAAAAAGTCTCGCGTGGAGAACAAAGATGTATTCAGTAAGCCCACTACCACATGTATTTAATCCGATTTTCTATTGGAGAAATTTATGCTATTTTAGTTTACATTCTGTCTAGAGGGTCTGGTGTACTATACCAGTAATTAGCGTTTATAAATCGAACTACTGTATCACCGTGGAATAAAATGTGTTATGTTTCATTTTGTAATATTATAACACAATGACTTCATAGATGTCTGTATTTGGTATTGTTCTACAACGCCAACACGCGACATGAACTGTCTAGCTCAGCTTCTTCTTTGTGTTTTCTATCTGCGGTTAAGGGTAACATAACTAATTCATACAGATTAAAGCGTGTTGAAAACAAAATCGTTAAACCAGTAGGAGTTTTCATGTATATATCGATACATTCAACGTTGTGAAACAAACATAATGTAATTTTGAAGACGACTATATTTGGACCATTAACCAGATATTTTGATAGAGAGTTTTTCTAACGCAGTCGTCCGCGATTTCCAGCCGCTCGGTCTGTAGACGTTGTGTTTTTCGACTCTCGCGAAGACGGCGAAACAAAGAAGGGGAATTCCCTACCGGTATGACTCAGGTAGGCGTGTGCTGGGATTCGTTGGTCACCAGGAGGGACTGTAAATGTGTAGTGGCACCACCTATCTACGACGTTATTCTTCCACAACATGAAGGTCAGTATTAATAGGGCCTATATTATCTTGGCCGTCAATTTGCAGGCCTAGACCGACTGTTGGTCTAGTTTTCATACGACAGTAAATTTTCGTTAATCTAATATATTTATGGCCAGACTGATCCAGCGGAGCTAGAAAGAGGGGGTGGGGGGAACGATGCCAATTGGACAAGCCGAGGTATGAGGTTTTAACAGGAAAATGATAACAAGAGGCGTGGGAACAGGCCCGCCCAGGGGCCGGGAAAAGCAAAAAAAAGGTATTAAATTTCGAGCTATTTAAAGAAAGAAAGTTTATAATTCACTATAAATTGTAGTGGATTATTGGACATTGTTTATTTTTCTGACATTATACAGTAGTTTTTTTCACTTCCTCTGAAGATAGTGTGTTGGAGACCTAAATCTTCATATTTATATGCTAATTTTATTTTTTTCTGAAGGGGTGCTCGAGCTTCATGAGTAGTCTACTACTTCAACGTTCAGTTGCAATATAATCATACATTTAAAGTACAGTTGTACAATCTCACATTCCTAATAACCGGGCCCGGAAAGGTATATCACTAAAATATTTACAGCAACGACAGTAATCTTTACCGACAGACAGACAGACAAGGATCAAGATCTACTAGGCCTACGAATAGACTTCTATAGCCTATGAAAACAGGCGTGGTCATTCATTAGGCATACAGTTACTTCTCGTAAGCAAGCACCTTCGGGTCCAGAAAAAAGTGTCCGCTTACAGGAGGTGTCCGCTTACGAGAATTTCGGCAAATAGAGGGCCGAAGTTTTAATATTATGTATACGCCCTTAAGTCTCACATTTCACGGCCTTCTCAACACAAATGGCCTCTCAAATGCCTATAGACACCGTATTCTATATTTTATTACATATTGTTTATTATTTTTAAGCCATTACGGTATACTGAAGGACAATTTTGTATAGAAATTTGTACATTGTGCAGATCACAACATTTTCAGGGATGTCCGGTTATGGGAGGTAAATTAACATACAAAGACAAAAGGTGTCCGCGTCCGCTTACAGAAGGTGTCCGCTGACGAGAGGTACCAAATGCACTAATTAAATAGGAACAAACGGGCCTTTGAATGTCCGGTGTGGGAGGTATCCGCACAGGGAGGTTCAACTGTACAAATAATAGTTACAATCTAGTAGGCCCTATATCCAGTATAACAAATGGGTTATATGATGAATAACAGGGGCGGATCCAGGATCCGCCGAAAGGGGGGCGCACTTTTAAATTCCGGGTGGGCATGGTTCTTAGGTTTTCCCTGACGAGCAAAACAAAAACAAAATATTTTGCTGTTTTGGTGCTCTGGTGCCGTATTTTAGTCGTATTTTGGGTTTATGTTGTAAATTTTGAACCCGGCGCACCTAATATAAGCGCAACTACGTTTTGACGATAATAGGGGGGCGCGCGCCGGTTGCGCCCCCCCCCCTCCTAAATCCGCCCCTGAATAAAACACACATTTAATGTCCACACGTTTATATAGTTCAGCCCTTTTATTCCGTATAAATGTCGTATTCAATCACATATGCCAGAGAGCGAACACCAACCACCCAGTCTCTCTTCTCTCTCTCTCTGAACCTGTGTTCTCGTTGAGGCAAGTTACCCCCAACGAAGGTTACATAAATTATGATAATGATGAGGTATTATTTTCACTGGTTACACTAGTACCTCCATGCTCTAATCCGCTTCAAGCAAGAAACCATAGGCCTACTACACTGTCAGTGAGATACATGCCATTTTCTCAGGATGGATTCAATAAATTTTCCGACATAGGGGAAAAAGTCCATAAACTGTTAATACATCCATCCTCCATGGTTAATACGCGATCACATAGACGTTAAAATTGATCAATATCACAGAGAACATTAAATAAATGTTGAACTCTAATGAACCGTTGATTTTTATGTAGGGCGTTGTCAAGAGTCAGATTACAATGTATAACATGCAACACGCGACAAAAGAGCGGGTCGTTTTGTATGTTTTAAGATAACAAAGTTCATTGTACGCAAAAATTTATTTTGATAAATCATACAACAGATATTACGAAATTATGTTAAATAGGCCTACAATCAGTGGTGGCGCTCGAAGGGCTAGAGCCCACCCCACTTCCCCCTCCCCCGTCGGGGACCTTTGCCGCCCCCTGTCGGGGAGAAAATTAAGGTTCCGTCGGGGGCTTTGTAGGGTAATGTCAAGGGACACGGCGAATAACGTTTTTTTTTTTTGCTCGTCAGACTGAAAACCGGGGACACGCCCACCTTAAAACCAAACTTGCCCAACTCACCGGGGACCCGTGTACCCTGTCGGGGGCATTGCCTTGCTGTCGGGGAATTCATGGGGCCGCCACTGCTTACAATGTTAAAAGCTTTCAAAATCAGGGGTGTATCCTGGAATTGGGTAAGGGGGATGCTCATAAACGATCCGACTTGAAAGTCATTTCTCGTGTTTTACGTTTCTATTTTGGAGGAATGGTTGCGATTGGTGATCTGTTCTTCTGGCATTATACTATCATTTGAAGCAGTGTGCTTATTTTCTCTGAAGGGTGGGGTGATCGAGGTTCCAATCTTCATATGTGTATGCCAATTTTATTTTGTTTTACTATACCTCTGACAGTGAGGGTGTTCGATTACCCTAGGCATCGACACCACCCCCGCCACCCTCCCCATGGATGCGCCACTAAAAAATAGACGGACGGGCCTTCAAATAGCGTTTGATTATAGGACCTATGGATCCCGTAGAAACAAACACGGATAAAAGGTGCTGACTGAATGTAATAAAGTAAAGTACACATCGATGACAGTGAAGTATCTTCACTCAAAGGGAGTGAATTGTCACTCCTACAGGAGTGATTTTAATAGCATAAATAGACGATTTTCATTACAAAAGCCACACATGTTCACTCTCGAAAAAGTAAAATTAACTCACGGTGTGAAGTGATCACTAAAACACAGTGGTGGCGCCAGAATTTGCCCGACGGGGGGCATGGTCCCCGACAGGGGGAGGGGGCAGCGAAGGAAGCCCGGGTAGGCGTGGTTACCCGTTTGGTTCTGATAAGCAAAAAAAAAACATTTCTCCGTTTTTAGCCCATTTTATGTCTATTTTCTATTTTTCGGGTCACTTATACAATATTTGACGAAAATGGTCAATCTTCCCCGACTGGGGGAGGGGCAGCCTTCCCCGACGGGGGCCCTGGCTCCCCGGCCCCCCGCCACCATTGCTAAAACATCGTAGCCATTGAGTGACCTCTAAAGTGTTTAAGTTGAATTCACTCCAAACGAGTAATGTTTCCAGTGGTGTATCAAGAGTCATATGTAGCTCCAGCACCCCCCCACCCCCAACCCTTCGGAGGCAAAAATAATAAAAATTAGGATACAAATGTGAAAATTGGGACCCCGAGTAACCCTTTAGTGTAAATGAGCACCCCACCTTCAGAGGAAAATGACTATGCTGTGAAGCAAAAGCACCACAAAATCATAAATGGCACTACAAAGAACGTACCAATGGGGACATTTTTTTTGTTTGTCAAAGTCTAACCCAGGTTTGAGAACCCCCTTCGCCAATACCTGGATACGCCCTCGGCGCCTGGTTCAGTCTATTGCATTACATGGGGCGAATCCAGTAGCGCTGGATAGAGGGGACTTTGTGCCAAATTTGGTGGTTTTTAGGTGTCTAGGGTCCACCCTAAACCAATTTTCCAAGTATGCGTTTTTTGGGTATCTGAGAGGCAATTTTCACAGTTATCGCAAACAACCGTAGTATTTTCAAGTTCAACTAATGTTCGTCCAAGTCAAAAGGGGAGGGGATGGGTCGGGCCCCTCCCCTTGGATCTGCGCCTGCATTAAGGGAGCGTTTGAGTGCATAATTATTTAAATTTAAATTATTCATTATCTTTTGTTTCACAGACCGTCGGTGGTGGATAGGTCTGCTCGTCATTTTCGGTTTCTTTTCTATCTTAGCGATTTTGATCACATATTTATTGAAGCGAAACAAGGTACGGATAATCAATGACGATGATGATGGGATGGAAATGAATGATGGATTGACTACAACGATGGCGGCGTCGGGCGGGGGGGGGGGGG
>JAOTQE010088409.1:0-14967 GCA_025631205.1 Nesometra sesokonis
GCGAAATCCAAATTGCTTATTAAAGAGAGTGTTGTTTTTCTCAATAAAGTCAAAAGTTCTTGTATAGATAATTCTTTCTAGTATTTTTGAAAATACCGAGAGGACTGATATAGGTCGATAATTCGACAAATTATCTTTAGTACCAGATTTAAAAATAGGAGAAACTCTTGCCAATTTTAGTTTGTCTGGAAAAACACCATTAGTTATCGATAAATTAAATATATGGCAAAGAGGTTCAACAATATAGAAAATTGATTGTTTAATAATTTTTGGACTAAATTCATCGATTCCATGCGCTTTATTGGATTTGATCCCGTTAGCAATAACTAAGATTTCAGTGCTGGATACGGGACGCATAAAAATTGAGTTCGTTGTAGGTTGGGGTAAGTATTTTTTGAAATCAGGACGATCTGGAGGCATTTTATTAAATAGGGATGGACCGATCCCAACAAAGTATGTATTAAATGCATTTGCAATTTCCTTTTGATCTTTAATAGGTTCCCCGTTCACATTTATAACAACATCAGTGTTAGGCTTAGGTCTCTTTATCAATGAGTTTATTAAACACCAAGTACTTTTAATATCATTTTTGCATTGATTAAATTTATTTTCATAATACTCCGATTTAACGCGTTTAATTAAAGTGTTTAAAGTATTGCGAAACTTACAATATTTGGTTTTGTTTTGGTTAGTTGGATTATGTAAGTATTTAACATACAGTTTTTGTTTATATTTGATAGATTGTAGGAGACCATTAGTCATCCATGTTTTAATTTTCCTGTTTTTGTTGTTTTTGACCATTTTTGGAAAATGTCTGTTATATATAACACTTAGTTTAGATTCAAAAGTGTTATATGCCTCATTAACATTCTCAAGAATAGTTACGTCATTCCAAGCAGTTTGACCAAGTTCCTCTCTAAATCGTTCAATATTAGTTACATTGAATTCCCTAGTGGGAATATTTTGAGTTCTAACCGATTGAATAGTTTTGTACTTTAAAGACGATATAGAAAAAACAGGTAGGTGGTCGGATAAATCACAATAAAGTTGGCCGCTTGCAAGTGATAGATCAAGTTGATTAGTCAATATATTATCAAGAAGAGTAGCGGTAGTAGCAGTTACCCTAGTTGGTCTAAGTACTAATGGTAAGTAAAAATTACTGAAGAGTGTGTCAACAAAACTTTTGGCTAGTTTATCAGAGTTATATTGTAAAATATCAATGTTGAAATCGCCCAGCAAAAATACTTGCTTGTTTTCATTAGCAAGGGTATGACAGAGTTTGTCAAGTATTTCATTAAAGACATTAGCATCTGAAGACGGAGGCCGATAAAGTGTACCAACAATGATATTTTTACAATGACATTGCTCTATTTCGACAAAAATTGATTCACATATTGACATAACAGGCAAGGTGTTGAGTTTATAAATAAGGGTATTTGTACATGCGTTTCAGAAAAGATAGACATTACAAACTGTGGTAGGACGACCATGACGAAATCTTCAGGAATTCTGTTCTTACAACTTGGGACCTCTGCCATTCAATGCATGTGGAATTAAACTAACTGGCTCATGGTAACTGTGATCTCAGCCATTGCCTGTGAAATTTGTTACCATCAACCATAAATATGGAGCTATCATTTTGTACGACGGATTGTTACTGTGACGGTTAACACATTGTCGGGCGTATGTAGTGTCCATTCTCAGAACAACCTGTTTAGTTGTTTAGAATGGTGATGAACTTGACAATTTCACCATGACAAAGCTTTACATGATAGGCCTAAGGGATATTTACTTGTTTACTTGGGGCCTAGGCATAGTAGCTAGCCTCAACTAACTACATTCTACATACTATTGAGGGTCTAAAGTTAGACCCCATTCATTCTTGTCAAACAACTTGAATTGCACTTGGTTTTGACCAGTCTAATCTAGTTTACGCTAGGCCAATGGGTTTCAAAAGGCTTGATCCGTCGTCGTTTTCGGGTGGATGGTGAAACATCACGAAAACTGATGTAGATTTTCATGCCTGACGTACAGGAAGATTTGGGCATGCGCAATTCCATTTGTCATTTCCTCCATCTCAGAACAATCTGTCATTCAAAACAAAAGCTCCCTATTATTGTAGCACCTGATCACATCAGAAAACAACTGAAATATTTACAGTATTAGTATTGGCCATTACTGTTTGTGCTTTCACATGATTGAGTGTTACAAATGCTACTAATCAATTGTCCAAAACTAACCTGATCGTGAAAAAATGACAACAAGAAAGCAAGCCAAGCCCCCTGCGAACATTGACAGACACATACATTTCTTCCGACCAATTCTAAAAACAAGTAAACAAGGTCAATAATGGATACTGTATTTAAATGAAATCCAAACATGTAAAGAAAATGTAATAAATATAAAAGGAACAATTATGGAAAAGAAAAATACAGAAAAATTTTAAATAAGAAAATTTTTGCCTATTTTACATTAGGCCACCAAACCCTCAATAAACTTAGGGTAGGTAATCTTTATATATTTATGACAACTGGGGTGATTGTATTCACCCAGCAGACAGGTGTGTAACCATTAAAGCCTGTTTTCTTGTTGATCTTTACTCCAAAATCGACGATTTGAAACGGCGTTTTGAATCGTTATATAAAAGTTTAAAAATTAATGACAAAGTTCAAATTACGCTGGACCGCTGCATTTCTGCTATTTACTACGCTGTGCGCAACGAAAATCGTAAATCTGCGCAACAATTAAAATAGCAATAAAACAAATTTAACAAACTTTTCTTTTCAACTGCAATTTTTATATATTACTTAGATAATTGTATATTTTATGTTTTGAAGCAAGTTACAACTCCAGAAAATTTAATAAATAGACAAAATGTGTGATTTATTTCTAGGCCCAAAACATGTAAATTCTTGCCGTGGGCCATGTTACCTTACAAGCACCCAAATTTAACAATTCAAATCGTCAAAGTTGAACTCGATTTAACTTTGACGATCCAAATCGTCAAACTTTTTTTAAGGTCGAAAGTGACCTCTTTTCCTGTCGATCATTGTGAAAATCGTCATTTTTCAAAATTAATGATCGACAGGAAAACAGGCTTTATTATCAGTATAAGCATAGTCACCCCTACTCTTCTGAAATATGCAGTGTTCTTGGTGCAAGCAAGCTAAATATGTACACATGACAGGGGCAGATTTAGGGGGGAGGGTGCAACCGGCGCATGCCCCTATTATTGCCAAAACGTAGTTGCGCCCCCCCCCCCATTATTAGGTGTGCAAGGTCCAAGATTTACCATAAAAACCCCAAATATGGGCCGAAATAGGGTACCAGCACTAAAATGGGGAAATAACCATTTTTTTGTTTTTTTTTTTTTTGCTTGTCCAAATAAAACTGGCAATCATGCCCACTCAGACCTGGAAAAATGCACCCCTACATTTGGTGGATCCTGGATTCACCCCTGCTGAACCTCCAGGTTTTAAGTAATTATTGAAAATGACTAGTTCCATTACTTGAAACACAGGGATAATAATCAGAGAATTGAAGTTGCACTGATATAATGTCTGTAGGATGCAGCAAACCTACTTTATAGTTCAGTCAATCAGCTTGGCTAGGTTAACCAATTTAAGATCAGACTAAAAAACATTAAGTCAATTTAGAATACTGTACAAACTATTTCCACCCTTCTGTACAATTTCCACCCTTTATTTAAATAGTATAAAAAAAGGAAAATCATAATACCTATCCATACCCAACATACAAAAGAAAACTCCAGGGATTTCAACTAGGCCTGACAGAGCAACACTGAGATAGGCATTGCTTGCTATGTTTCCTGCACTAAGGGTCAGGCCGTAGTATACAAGGCTACAAGTAAACCTAAAATGAAAGAAAACAATAACAATTAACAGAAAAGTAGATTATTAAGCTATTATCACCCTGAATAATTGACATGTGTTAGTAAATTTATTCAGAAACATTCATAAATGATTAACTCTTTTCACTAACATTAACCTTTGTCACAGTACTTGTGATCCACTTATTACAAGCTAATTGTATCTACAACATTTCACCACCCCAAAAAAATACACTACTGAAAAATATCCAGCAAGTACAATAGAAAAAGAGGGGTAAAAGACAGAGGAATGTGACTTTTTCTCTTTTTTTTCTTTCTTTCAATTGACTGAGGCACAATGGTGGTGACAGAGGATCCCGCTTTCACATAATCCTTGATCCGCCCCTGGTAAAGTTGGTTAACGAGTCAAAAATAACATTTATATCTTCATTGCAACTTCCAATTTTTAGCATTGAAGGGTTTACTAAAAAAAACATAAAAAGTCACACGTACGTAGTAATATAATTTTTTTTTTTCGTAAAGCTTTACCGGCTAAAAAAAGCAATGTACCAACAATGATAGCCTGTCTCACAGGCCTTAACGGTCGGGTTTATTTACTTTTACTGCTTTATTCCGTTTAAGGCGCTATTGAGGTCCCATACTCACTTATTTTAGTTTAGGCGTAAGGCCTGTTAAAACAGTTCATGCGTGACCATTCGCAAGAAAGAAATTGACATATTTTGACCCCCTTTGTTTTTGCATGTGGGCGGTTCGAAATAATGTTTACAGCTACGATCGACCAACCAAAATGCTTCCTTTCCGAAGCACCATTTGAGAGACTACCAAACAACAAATAATACCTGAAAAGTATTCTCACAAATGTAAATTTGTCCTAAAAAAACTCAGTTATTTCTTGCGCAGTTGCAATCATCGATAACGTCGCCTAGGCCTAGACCCAAATCCATCTGCGCATGAAGGCCATTGGTAACGAAAAACTTTGATTTAGAAAGAGTGAGGCAATGGCATCACATGATTTTCGATTTCAATCAAGCATGGACGAATTACACCCGCATATCGGGTGTGAATCATCATGGTTGAATCGCTTTAACAGGCTTTACGGCTAAACTAAAATAAGTAAGTATGGGATGTCAAGAGCGCCTTAAATGGAATCAAGCAATAAAAGTTAATAAAACCGACTGTAAGGCCTGTGAGACAAATATATAAAGAAATGCAAACAGAATAATTTTTCATACCAGGAAGATGCCTGTATTAAAATTTCTCTTCTCAGCACAGATGTCCTAACAAGATCTAAATATCCATATGATTTGGTTGATGCTATAGTCTTGCTTGGCACTTCTAATTCGATGTCTACTTTCTTCACTTCTTTTCCATTCTTATGACCTATATATAAAAGAATATCTTCTGCTTCAGATATTCTGCCCTGGGATGCAAGCCACCTGGCAGATTCTGGTACAACCCTGCAATGACATAATAACAGAGACATCTATGATTTGTGATATAATTGGAAAGAAAAATCCTGAAGATCGGCCAACATTCGTAACTGTTTTAGGGTACTATATGGGCATCTAAAAGTGAAATTATATTGAAAAACATTGCTTTGACTATTCAAAATGAAAAGGTCCATTATATTTTGTACAATTCAAAATACCATTTAGTGTCCAAATAAATTAAAAAATACTAATATATTTTTGTTTATATTTTTTAAATTATCATTATTAAATGTACAGCTTTATACTTGTACAACTGGGTGGACTACTGAATTTAAATTAAGCTATTGACTAGGCATGAATATAAAATTGAAGTGTGTACATATAAAAGTTCAAAAAAGTATTCAAGATGATAAAGTTAAATCTGCAAGCATGACTTGTTTGTTGAAGGAGGTCCACTCTCATTATATGTGTGGTAAGAGAATGGAGGAGATATTGATGAGTACTATAGGCAAACAGACAAACTGAAACCCTAATGAATATGTCTTGTCGAGATCATGAGTGTCTAGACCCAGTACCACTCGATTTTTTACAGGATTGTTTGGCAATGGACTTCATGTACAAAATTTATAATGTAATAGCAAAAATCTTCTTACCAATAAAGGACTATAAACAGACAAATTGGAAATGATGAAACAAATTGCAAATATCTCCAATTTCGGAAAAAATGAGCAAATACTGCGAAACCCTGAAAGAAATAAACATGTCAAGAAAAAAAATATAATAAATAATGATTGGTGATAAACTGTTAGATAATTTGACAATAAATGAGTCTTTACTACAGTACTATATTGCATTTAAATACAGAGGCGCAGCCAGAGGGGGGTCAGGACCCCCCCTAAAATTTTGAGAAAAAAAATTATTTTTAGTAAAAAATTATAATGTGGAGAAATTTACAGTACTGCATGAATCGTAAGCCAGCCATAGTAAATAATGTAGACTGAAACTGAACTTCGCCTAATCTAATTCAATAATAAATACGAGGACATGATGGTTTTTTTTTTTGGGTTTTTTTTTTTTGCTCATCAAAACCAAACCGGCAACCACGCCCACCCGGACCTCCCGAGTTGGCCCCTTGTAGGGGACCATGGCACCACTGTTGACCCCCTTTCATTCCATCCTGGCTGCGCCCCTGAAATATCAATAAAATATTAATATTATAATTTCAATGTTTTTATGATGCAAATAGCTAATAATCATTAAATTGTAAATTGTTCGCAAATGTCCAAATTCACATATAAGTGTAAAGAATTATATAATAAATTGTTATCTACAGTCACAACCGGATCTCAATCATTGTTATAATCCATTGTTCACTGCATGGATTTTTATTATATAAATAGTAAACATAGACTTATAGCTTTTAAGCTTAAAAGCCCTGTTAAAACCGCATGTAGAAAACAACAGCTGATGTTGAAACAAGCACTAACGTAGAAAACTTAACAGCTTATGTACAAAAATCCCTAATGTAGAATGGTCATCAACTAATGTAGAAAACTGAAGTTGCCTCACAGCTAATGAGATAAAACTGCATGCTAATTTAGAAATTTGCAATACCATTGAATAAAACAATGGTGGATCTAAAGTAATATTACCTGCGCATTTCGCAGTGGCACGTACATGCGGTGCTGACTAGGGAAAGAAAGGGGAAGGTTGCATCACTAAAAATATTGAAACAGATTGAAACATGGGCGGAAGTAATGTTAGCTGCACATACCCAGTGGTGCGAAAACGCTGTGTTAACATTGTTTAATGGGGAAGCTTGGAACACTTAAAAATAATATCATAATATTACAATATTATGGACTGAACGGTGATGGAACTAATATTTCTTGCAATTATTTCAATTATTTTTAGTGATGTATCCTACCCCATCCCTAGTCATTAAACAATGTTAACAGAGCGTTTACGCGCCACTTGGGAATGCGTTGGTGTCCATGTTCAATGTCAGTGGGCTTATACCAGGGTCAGTTACATGACAAACAATAACCTTACCATAATGCCTATAGAGAATATTCCTTGGAAAAAACATCCAGCAAATACTTTTTGTGAAGATCCAATTATTTCATTGGTTGTGATAAACGCTACCATTCCAGCACCGCCGACAAAAAATCCTATACTAATTCTAAATATAAACAAAAATATATATTATTAATATATCACACTCAAATGTTTTCTCGCCCATTACAAGCTAAGAAATATGTCATGTTTTCTAAACTAAGTCTCAATATGAGACTTAAAAAGTGAGTACCATATAATGCATACTCCAAGCAATGAGATACATGCCATCGTGACAGGGTTTCAATATTTCAACATAAATTATGTCATCATCAGGAATGAAAGTTATTTATGTCGAAATATTGAATCCTGTCACGATGGCATGTATCTCATTGCTTGGAATCTGCATTACATTTCCTTACTTGAAGTTGTGGACGTTTTGGATTTTAAGAAGTGACACTGTCATGTCATGGGAAATAACCATGGGTGTAGCCAGGATTGAACCTGGGATCTCAATATTAGAAGGCAAGCACATGTTAACACCAAGCTAAAGCGCCACTCCAATGTATGGAAAACTGATGAGATGTCATGCTTTCTGAACAAAGTCTCATTATGAGGCTTAGAGAGTGGCCCTGTTAACTTGTGGGAAAGAACCTAGTGTCCAGACAGTCCAAACTGGGAGCTCAAGATTGAAAAGTAAGCATATTAACACCAAGCGACAGTGCCACTCCAATGTATGTAGACTGATGAGATGTCATGCTTTCTGAACCAAGTCTCATTATGAGGCTTAAAGAGATAACTTGCAGGAAAGAAAGTAGGGTTCAGACAGGTCCGAACCGGGACCTCAAGACTGAAAGGTAAACATGTTAACACCAAGCTACAGTTCCGCTCCAATGTATGTAGACTGATGAGATGTCATGCTTTCTAAACCAAGTCTCATTATGAGGCTTAGTGATTGACACTGTTAGGTCAAGGGAAAGAATGTAGTGTGTGGCCAGGTTCGAACCAGAGATCTCAAAAATGGACAGGCAAGCATATGTTAACACCAAGCTACAGAGACAATCGAATGTATGTAGACTGAAGAGATGTTATGCTTTCTAAACCAAGTCTCATTTTTAGGCTCAGGGATTGACACTGTCAGGTCATGAGAAAGAACTTAGTGTGTGGCCAGGTTCGAACCAGGGATCTCAGGAATGGACAGGCAAGCATGATAACACCAAGCTACAGCGCCACTCCAATGTATGTGGACTGATGAGATGTCATGCTTTCTGAACCAAGTCTCATTTTTAGGCTTAGGGATTGACACTGTTAGGTCATGAGAAAGAATGTAGTGTGTGGCCAGATTTGAACCAGAGATCTCAGAAATGGACAGGCAAGCATGTTAACACCAAGCTACAGTGACTACCTAATGTATGTAGACTGATAAAAACCATGTTATGCTTTTGTGGAAGCAGTTGGTCCAGTGGTGGCGTTTCTGGCTTCCAATCACGAGGTTGGTGGTTCGAGGCTAACCTGGTCAACTGTTTGTGTTCCTAGGCAAGACACATTATCCACTCTCTCCACCCAGGAGTATAAGTGGGTACCTGGGAGGTACAAATGCCATATGCGCTGATTACGGCTGCAACATTATGAAATGAATTGTATTCCATAGGTGTTTGTCCAAATGACTGGGGTAATAATTGTGAAGCGCTTATAGGCCTTGGCAATAAGCGCTATATAAATGTCACATATTACTATTATTATTCTAAAGCAAGTCTCAGTTTTAGGCTTAGGGAAAGATACGGTTTGGTCATGGGAAAGAACATAGTGAGTGGCCAGGTTTGAACCAGGGACCTTGGGAATGGAAGGCAAGCATGTTAACTACCAAGCTACAGACCCACTCCAATTTTATTTGTGAGATCTCACCACAAAATGTGTCTCCTACTTGGCAAACAAAAAAAAAATATAAACTTTAAATGGCATTCCTAGGATGAGATGATCAAAGGATATCAGCATATGAATTATTTTATGGAAACAAAGATTTTGAGGAAATCGCCCCAAAAATATTGAAAAATGCACAATTAGGAACTGCAGCTGGATCATGTTGACATGGCAGTAGAATAAAAGGGGGTGCTCTTTTAAAATAAAAAAACCAGGTTTGAGCACCCTCCACCTTCACCAATTCCTGGATACGCCCCTGAATGGTCCCCTACAAGCCTTGGCAATAAGTGCTATATAAATATGTCATCTGTTGTTTTTGTTGTTGTTGTTGTTGTTGTTATTATTATTATTATTATTATTATTACTATTCCTATTACGATTACGATTACGATTACTATTACTATTATTATTAATATTTATTTTTTCTATTCTACATTCTAACCTATCATTTTACAGTAGTTGTTTCATCTTTACCTTAGAAAACAAAAAGTAAAAAGTGAACGTGCAAAAGCAGATAAGTTAGAGACGACTGCTAGACCAATCAACGCACTGATGAATGTATGCCTACGCCCAATGTAGTCCGATACACCGCCAAATAAGAAGTTGCCAAGGAGTATACCCAGCATCAAGTATGACTGCAATTCAGGTATTTTGTAAGACATATCGCACACAAGATCCCACTGAAAAATAAAAAAAAAGTAATTGTATTTCATAAAGTGTTAATTAAGTTTAAAGGGGAACTCCAGGATTAAAATTTCCATGAATACACCTATAGTACAATTACTTGTGAACTAATTGATAAAATTTCACAACATTTTTAGGACAATGAGATAATGAAGAAAAACACTTTCTAAGATGGGTCTTACTGTAAATCAAAAAGTGGGTCTACAGTACTACTCATTACAAAAACCATATCAAAAATCAAATTAAAAATTATCTGTTGTAGTATAAATTTGGCTGATCTTTTCAGTTGTGCGAGTTATATTTGTAATGTTACTTTGGTTTTCAAGCAAACCCCTTTCAAAATCTCTAATTTTCCTATTCTTTAACACTGTGTAATTTGAGTAGTAGATCCACTTTTGATTTGGAACTCACTTTGTAATACATTTTTCAGAATTATATCATTGTCCAAATGTTGTGACATTTTGTCAGTTTAGTCACAACTACTTGTTCTATAGATTTATCCACAAACTTTTTAATCCCGGAGTTGCCCTTTAATAGTAAAAATCTAATCTTGACTAAATTGGCTGTGTTGATTTTAAGCTGAAAGCCGGCCTCAGGTAAAACAAATATCGGCATTTCAAACATTCAAAAAAAAAAGTAATCTGTTCATGCTACAAAAATATTAACAGTTTAAAGATGATTTATTAACATATTTAAACGCACTTATATCATATAACTTTACAAATATTTGGTAACAAAATGTGCTACCTTTCAATAGTCAATATATCTCCAACATTACTGCAACACAAAAATAGCATTTCAAAACAACCTCTTCCAGTAATTTTTGGAACTTAAATTTAAAAAAATCAACTTGTTTCATTTGCATCTCGATGATATTTAGTGAGCATAAACTTCAGGTCAACCTTTAAGGTCATGTTGCATGTAAGCTTGAGTGTGCATAATTATGCGAACAAATGCAAACATCTCATTAAACTAACCTCTGACACAATGGATGTAAACTCACTTCCATAACTGTACTTATGGCATACGTCAATAGGCGAGCACGGAGGTTCTTCTGGTCGTTCTTCGCATTTAAATGGTGGTTCTCTTCCAATGAAGACAAGTCCAATGATTTGCATTGCTATGAAGAAGTTGAGTGACGAAACTGCATAGAGGTACTTCTTTTGCTCTGATCCATACTCTCCGACAACTTTGAGGGCTGAATCAAAATCCATGGCTTACCTGTATTAAATACATCAATTTGAGTTTATTATTTACGGTGTACATCATAAACACATAGACCTATATAGTCACACAGTTAAGCCAGCTGGCCTGCTGGCTTGTGACTATAAACCATAGATATATTATTTACGGCAGGCTAGATGGTGATCTTAACACTGTAAAATGGTAGCCCCATGGTAGCGCCTACTATTTTGATTTCGTCAGGCTATGTCAAAAACATATAAGTTAAATAATCATAACTGTTTTATAATTATTGGATTTTTAACATTGTTTTGTCATACAAATTATTTACATGTGTCACATGTATTTTATGTTGTCGAAGTCTTTGTATTTAGATAATTTTAATTTCATTTATTGATAAATTTGAAACTTCTATAAAAGATTGCGCATGCGCTATTTCGACATAGCAACAGCATTAGAATGTACCACGATTTGATTGGTTGGATTCCGGAATAGTAGGTGCATACATGGAACTGCACTTTGGGTTATGTATTCTGTGGAAGTTCACCATCTAGCCGTAATAATAAATCTATGCTATAAACACACATGAAACAACTGCATTTAAAAATTGTTTATCCGTATGCATTGCCTAAGCAAGGTCATTTTAAATTGCATTTTTGAAACATTTTTTGATCATATATCTGAAAATTGTTAACATAGTATGAAAGTTGAATGTATTAACTGTATATTTTTGAAATAAAATAAAATTTGAAAAAAATTACCATTTGTAAATTTTGGCCTATTGTGGAAAACTAGTATTTGCGACTTATGTCTCATTTGGCTTGGCTCTGCCACATATCGTGTTATGTTTGGGTTTCGATCTATAGTTACTATTTTTATCAGTTACTACTGTACTTCAAGTAAGAAAGTATAATGCATACTCCAAGCAATGAGATACATGCCATCATGACAGGAGTCAATATTTTGACATAAATTATTTAATCATCAGGATGATGATGACAAGTTGTACTTCAGTCTACAACTTTGTAATGCTTCCAAAATTATTGTGGCTTTAGCGAATAAGAAAGTAATGGATATTTTATGTCCATGTGAAGCGGAACTTAGAACTTCAATCCTGTTCTTTTAACTCTAAAACCAGCATTGACAGTTTTGAATGGAATTTTGCAAAAAGTTTATTTTCAGCAAAGGTTAATTACCCCAGCATGCACTAAGAAAGTATAAAAGTATAATGCATACTCCAAGCAATGAGATAAACGCCATCGTGACAAGATTCAATATTTCGACATAAATTATGTCATCATCAGGATCATCAGCATGCACTCTACACCGGAAAAAGAAAAAACGTGTTTCATCGAGCAATATACAATATTTCTTTCACAACTAATAATAGTGCAGTCGTTTAAGACAAGGACCATTTTCAGGTGTGGATCCAAGATTGTAATTTAGGGGGCTGAAATCCTGATTTTGGTTTTGACAAGCAAAACAAAAATCTAGACATTCAGTCCACAGAGCCTTGGCACTATTCAATAAGCACTATATATTGTATATGGACAATGTTATTTGCAGATGATATAGTTTTATGTGCAGAGGGTCGTGTACCTGTTAAAAAGAGTCTAGAAAATTGGAGATCTGCCTGGGAAAAAGGGAATAAAAGTCAGCAGGAGAAAGAACCGAGTATATATGTGTGCATGCAGGGGAACAGCGAAGATGGGTTACATTGCAAGGAAACCAAACTGAAAAAGTGGAAGAGTCAAGTACCTGATAAACTGTACAGAGTAAATGGCGGATGTAACAAGGAGGTCAAGAAGCAAGTGCAGGCAGGCTGGAATGCATGGAGAAGAGTAACTGGTGAGATCTGTGACAGAAGGGTCTCAGCGAAAATGAAGGGGAAATCTATGGAATGGTGGTAAGACCAGCTATGGAATATGGTTTGGCGACAGTGGCCCTAACTAAAAGACAGGAGGAAGGTATGGAGTTTGCAGAATTAATTAAGGATGCTACGATTCTCACTATGGGTAAGAAAGGATAAGTTCAGTAATGTTTTCATCAGAAGATCTGCTCATGTAACAAAATTTGGGGACAAATCGATAGAGGCGAGACTGATATGGTATGGCCATGTGTGCAGAAAGGACACAGAGTACAGTAAATCGGAAGGCGAATGTTGGAAATGGAGCTACCAGAGAGGAAAATCGGAAGACCAAAGAGGAAGTATGGATGTGATTAAGGAGGACATGAAGGAAATTGGTGTGAATGAGCATGATGCATTGAATAGGACAAGGTGGAGAAAACTTGTTTGCTGTGGTGATCCCTGATGGTAAAAGCCGAAAGAAGAACAAGCAGAAGATGAAGAATACTACAGTCAACCTCAACTACTGAATGGTCTTGAGAGGGAATAGAATCACACTTGAATTTTATCTCAGGTTTAACAATTTAGACATAACAATCAATATTCAATATTTCGACATAAATTATGTCATCATCAGGAATTAACATTCAAACTACCAATTTTCACATATAAAATCCAGTTAAATATTTTCAACCATAAGGTCTAAAGAAATACTTTGTTTGCCTTTGCCTTTTCACAACATTCCTGATGATGACATAATTTATGTCGAAATATTGAATCCTGTCATGATGGCGTGTATCTCATTGCTTGGAGTATGCATTATACTTTCTTACTTGAAGTTAATTAGTGGACCTTTCGGATTTCAGACATCATACTCACTGCACTTTCAGTCAACAACAAAATTGTTTAGGAAAATAACAATTTCAAACAAATTTTAAAGCAAACAAATTCATGCATTAGAGCACTCTGATTAACAAGGTAATGCAACTTTCTTGATAGATATGCAGTTAAATAGAAGGATGATAGCGCTGGAGGTAAAAACCAAGAAGACCGGGCATACATTGGGACCAACTGGAAAAAAATTGCACAGGACAGAGCCATACTTGCCAAACCTGGCGGTAGGCTACTGTTTTTGGACCTTCCTACTGCCTACCGCTTTATCATGGATATCCTACCGCTTTTTTAAATTTACCATCGAAAATAAGAATGTACGAGGGTAAACAGAAACGTAACAAAAAACGTCAAAATAGGTACTGAAATGGCACAAAAAGTACCCAATTCCAGGCTTATTTTCTCCCGAGAGCAGCAATCGGGGCGGAATTACTTTTTTTTTTGCTCATCAAGTTAAAATTCGGTGAGAAGAGGGCGCTGGTGCATTGGTGAACAGCCAAATTGCCGACGGCCAGACGGCCTACCGCCTTTGAGAGTGCAAATGTTGGCAGGTATACAGAGTGAGATGGAGAGGGATCAGGTGCGGATCCCAGGGGGGAGCCCAACGGACCCGGGCCCCCCCCCCCTTTTGAAACCAAAAAATATATTATTTTGAACAATTTTGACTAAAATGGGCAACCACGCCCACCCGGATCTGGAAGTGGGCCCCCCCTTTCGGTGGATCCTGGATCCGCCCCAGTGGATCGTCAATAGGCTGCATGTATGCCCTTTGAGGAGCGAATGCCTTAATAGGTAAGAGCTGGAGGTCATTGGGATACGACTTGTTTTATTTGTGTTGAGGATGAAAACTACCTTTATTTATTTTTTTTTTATTTTATGCATTGTTTGTGATTAAGTGCTTGAATTTTAGTACTCAGGATGTTGATTATTAATAATTAACTTATTAACAACAATACTAGCCAAAAGCTTCAAATCACTTAGGTGGGAGGTGGTGGAAAAAGAATGTCAATTACATTTCAACAAGTATTTGGGCCATTCTCTGAAAAATGAAACTAACTGACAAAAAATAAACTTTGTTTTTTCCTTATTTTGCTTTAATTTTTGGATAA
>JAOTQE010088420.1:0-14966 GCA_025631205.1 Nesometra sesokonis
TCAATGGTACGGGCAATTTTGGAAATAGTGGAGAGCAAAAAGAATTTTGTCTAGATTCAAAATTAGTGATCTTAAAATGAGTGAAAATCATGTGATAATTAGAAGACGAGGCAGAAGAGTCACTTAAGTTCCCCCCACCCCAAATCACCACTGGTGTGTAGCTGGAAAACATTGAGTGTATCTATCCTACATACTTGTTTATTGAATATTTTAATTCCTTTCATATAAAGTCGATGAAAATAAATTTATTTAACAAACAAATAACTTCTTTTTTGCAGGCTATGTTGATTTTGAACCTGTGGATGTTTCAACAATAGGTAAATTATTTATTAATTTTTATTTCATAAATATTGATTAAGAGGGTGGTTCACCGGACCTAAGTTTATCATTAGGGACCGTCAGTACATAATGTACAACTACTCTTAACGTATGTTAGCAATTACAATTAATTACACAATTACACTTAATACACGCAAGGAGAATGTGAGTAGCATAAATCCAGCAGGTAAGGCGCAAGCCCTAAAGATCGCCAAAAATCTTGTCTGGCTTATGATTAATGTCCCTGAATTATTTATAAAAATACTTTTTATTTATTTCTACGTAATTTATGTCCATAAACTTTGTTGAGCCACTCCATGATTTAATTTTCTTTTTCAATTGTTTTTATTACTTCTTAATTTTTATGAATAACACTTTTAAACCTAGTATGAACCATACAAATTTAACAACACATTTGCAACATATAATCTTTATATACAAAAATATTTAAGGTGTATAGTCAAAGTCTTCTTTATATAATTTTTTAATCTTCTGTAAAGTTTCAAGCGCAAGTTACACTCGTCTAGATGACCTCTATATCCACATTACACGGTCTCTCTTCACATAGGATTCTATGAATGGTGTCTTGTTCAAGGCAAGAGATCCTGTTTTTCCACATCCAGTACCTTTTGGATTCTGAATGCTGAAACTAGCCAATCAATTCATTTGGATTTACCAAAATAGTACAATGCGATTTTTGTTTTTAGCCCTTAATTTCCGCAGTTGACATTTTGTTCACTAATTGAATGTGTTCAAAGAGTTTACAGAACTTCTCTAGTTAAATTTTTTTTTTATAGATCTCCCTCGTCTCCAAGCTGCGCCAATACTGAACGAATTTACCAACATTTTGTCATGGAATGCATGGACAAATGACACTGATCTAGGTGTAGGCCCAGTTGAATCCTACCGCATAGTTTTAATGAAGGCTAATTTTCGAGATGAAGATTTAGATATTAAGTATGCTGTTATTGGGCAGACAACTCAAACAAATTTTGATGTCAATGAATTCTTATCAATACAATCTGACCCAGTATTTGGAGTTATGGTAGGGAAGCGTGTACAACCATACAGGGTTTTATTTGGTAAGTATTATTTTGCATTATATATATTATATATCCGGTTATTATGGCTAAGTAATGTGGATGTAGATCTCACCATGATTCGGTGGATTCACAATACGGTGCGCCATCCATCGGTTGCAGTGGAAAAGCCGAAATCTGCAGTGCCTTATGGGAAAAGGTCAACATCGAAAGGCTGAGGTGAGCTGCGGCTTTCGCGCTGTCCAGCATGCATATGAATAGGCTTCATCTTTACTGTCTAAGACTAAAATTCAACAACACATCTTGCATATTTCCTTTCAATATTTAGACCATTTTCGTTGAATTCTTCTTCCATTTCTGCCATGATTTTTATTTGTGAAGCATTAAAAAGCTACTCACGCACTGCCACACTTAAAGATGTAGTCGCGATGTCGACCCCGAAGTTTGAAATTGACCTGTCTGTGGCAGGTGGCGTACCGCATTGTAACTGACTTTAGCTAGTTGAATCAACTAATAATTAAACCTATTTAAAAAATAGCTAAAACCTGTTGGTCTAGACATAACTTCTTATAGAACACAACCACATTATATCCAAATGGTAGAGCCATTGATGCATATGACTAATCCAACCATTGATTGATGTTAATCCCTCTTCGATGGAGGCATAACATTTAGTTTCGTAAGTCAATTTTTCAAAACCCTGAAAACCATATTCACTCTAAAATTGACATTTTTGGTTTATTTTTTGGTTTTCGTGGAAAAAAATTCAAATGGTTGTCTTTTTGGAATAGCTGACTTTGTTTATAATTTTTCCCCTCATTTTTTATTACTAATACTTTTTCTATTGCAGCTTCTTGGCAAATTACACCATTTAAAATGAGTGAAAAAAACATGATTTTTAAAACAGTACTGTCAAACTTGCCTAAGTCGACTTTGCCTAAGTTGAATGATTCCTAAGTCAAATATATTTTCATGCCAGATTGATCTCTTTCCATTAATTAACAATCTCTAAGTCCATTTATTTCAACGTCACTTTGGATTCAACTTAGGAAAATTTGACATATTATTTTTATGTTAATTATTATTATTATATTATTATTATATTATGTTCATATTTTGTTTGGGATTAAACAGGTTGTTCGTGTAATGATACACTTGCAACAATTTGTTTTTGTTATGTTTGTTTTTCTGTTATGCATGTCTGGTCAACCCCACTTCACTTTTATGTCAAATTGAATACTTTGTTTTTATTATACTTTTGTGTTTAGTTATTACTTTTAATTTAGGTAATTTCAGAAAAAATAGCATAGTATGCATACTATGCATTTCTGTTACCAATTTTTAAATTTAATTAATTTCAACTTATTTGTATTCCATTTTTGTTGTGAACAGAAGACTTGTTTTCAACAAAGTCATTATATATTATAGTTTATTTATTTTAATTGTGTTCTTATAATCACAAGTATTATTTATATGCATGTTTTAATTGTTTTAATTTATGTATTGCATGTATCTTTTAACTTCTATATAGGACAGATAGAAATAGCATGTTTACTATTCAATTTAATTATGTTCCCATAAACAAAATTAAAGTAACATTATTTATTTAGTATGTGCATGTTTAAATTTTGTAATTATTTTTTTAATTAATTTATGTTTTACTTATAAAGACTGCCTAAGAAACTAGTCAAGCAATGGCTTCATTGTTCTGGGTGTGACAATAATAACACTGTCAATGGGACACCCCATCAGACCAAGGTTGATTATCAACCTTGGATTGCCAGGGAAAAATCATGAATTTTAAATATCATGTCATGTTTTTTATTCACTTTCACTTCTCTATCTTGCAGATATATGCTACGGACGCCTTCTTGCTTTGTCGTAATTACTTGTATACATAATTAATATTTTATACATAATTTAATAATTAAATTATAGTATTATTAGGCTTTTCAAATCGATGTTGGGAATATTTTTACTAGACCCATTTTTGTGTATTTTCAGAAATTTGATTTTTAAAATGCCAGTACCCTGATATCAGGACAAGGTATTTGTTGTGGGGGAAGTTTAAAAGAACAAACCGGGAAATGTACACCAGTGTGAACTACAAAATGAAGGGCCTGTCACCCACTCACCCCACCCCGCTTTAAAAAATTCCTGGATCTCCCCCATTCCTATTACCTAGTCAGCAATTACGGCCACATCAAAATTAAAATAACATTAAGTCAATGTGAATACATAATTGTATGTTTCCATAATTGCTTACATCACATATTATTATTAACCTATTATTTTTTTTTTGTTTTGTTAATTATGCAACACATCTTCTTGAAAAACATTTGAAGTAAAAGCTTCGGAGCCAGCAACTACAATCATTGAAGATTCACTACAGCAATTACGGCCACAACAAATTTGAGCGGTTACTTCACCTCGTATACTGCGGGGTGGACCTTTCCTATCACTCTACTTACTACAACCACCCCTCCTAGCATACTCCTACTTTTGGAGTTTTTTGGAGGTTAGCTTTACCCACCAGAACCAGAACTGGATATTTTGTGGTCCCTGATGGAGATCTGTTAAATGATGGTGGGCAGGGAGTGGAGAGAGAAGTTGACTGGCCAAATCAACGTTACCCCAACCATGGTTTTCACTAAGGTTTGAAAATTTTGGAAAATAGTATCTTTTAATCAACAGAAACAATGGTGTAGCTTAACGCAAGGCCTTAGAGTTTGTTGTATTATAAACCACCAATGAAGCACATTTTTTTCTAACCAAGCTTAGCAACATCTAAAACATCATTAATTAACTATTTAATTGTCAGTTCTGTTAAACCATGATCACCATTTTGAATTTCAAAACGCTGGCCTTTTATAACATTTCATAGTTATATCTTGCTAATCAGCAATCTGAATGATTTAAATTTTGTAGAATGGTGATTTTGATCTTAAATTGTTCAGAATATTATACTTGCGTATTGTTGTAATGACACTTTGTGTAAGCAAATCTCCCGGATAATGGTAATTCCGATGGAGATGTTATGGCCTTTGACCAGAGATTTTTGCATCTCGGGGATCGGAGTGAATAGAAAGGCAATTTTGGTTTCCATGTTAAAAGGACATTTTTTTTTAAACAATCATGAATGTTTTGTCATACTATATTTTGATAACACTCAGAAAGGAGGTTTATGATTAATTGTAAATATATAATGTTACTAGATACTAAAATGAACAATTATTGCTTTGTATGGGACGCATTTAGTGCCAAATTATATTTCTTTCTACATATTAAACCAATGGCCGTTTTGAACCAATTTTACGATAAAAGCTAGGAGCGGATACAGACTTTTCGAAAAAAAGAGGACGGAAGAAGAGGGGATTTGGTAGAGAGTCAAGTTTTAGGGTGGTACGATGACATGCTCCAGGCGGGAAATTTTGGTTTTAGACTGAAAATGGCATCAGGGACGAGTTAAGTGATCAGTTCTTGTCTTATGATTGCTGAATATTTTTGTTTTGCAGTTAATGTTAATAATATTTATATATTTTACTTTCTGAAAGTGGGGAGGAGCGGTGCCGTTCCGGAACCCGCTCTTCCTCCCTTTAAATCCGCCCCTGATAACAGTAATGGAACGCATTGTCCGAGGTAGTAGTTTATGCAGAAATATTTTTTTTTAATCTGCTCTACACAGAATGCCTATAACAACGGTAACAACGAATAGACAATCTTTTACTCGCGCGTACAGAAAGGTGCAAGACAAACTGTAAACGCTCCTATTTGTTAATCATTCTGCGCGCGTTTTTTGCGTCGCTTCACTGGCCTTTCACTACGTGTGTGTAACAGGATGTCTTTTCGTGGTGTCACCATAAGTTTATAATAAGTCGGTGGGTGTAATTGACGATTATACCACATCATCACATGACCTAAATAATTATGGTCGACATATATAAAATAAATCACACTCTAGAATCTTTTTTTTTTTCTTTAGTGTGATTAGATACCACCTTTATTGCTTCAATCAACATTGCATGCCATGTGATAGACTTTACGTTTCAACTTCAATAACATCATCAAATAAAATGCATATGACAGTATACTTTTATGTTATACAATAAATATTTCAAACAATGTAAAACTTGGCTATAATTATTTATGTATAAAAATGCACATAACACACGCACACTACTCACAACCCCCCCCCCCCCACACACACACACACACACACCCACAAAACCCATTATACACAACATTTTTCAGAGTATTTTTTGTATAGCTAAACATTCACATCCTCTGCCTGGTTCAAAGATGTTACTTAATATTTTCCATATTTTTTTAATTAAACAGGTCAGTTTATATGTTTAAAGTTACCATTGTACATTTAAATTGAAAAATATAGTATTGCATTTGTTTATCTTATACATTTGTGAGGTTTCGTGACAAAATGAGTCGTGTTGTACCCCAGGTCATTTTGTGATATTCACAAAAGTAGACAAAAAGTCATAATTCACAAAAATGAGATTCCTGTTGTTTTGTTAAGTTTAGTAATTAAAATTTGTGATTGCAAACTTCTTGTTTATGTTTATTTACAATAAACATGTTTTTGAACTACATTTTGTAAAGTCTGTTTTTTTCAGAATCAATAGAAAAACATTCAGGAATTCAACAGTTGTTTATCTTTAAAGTCGATTTTCTCCAAAGTGTGTTTTCATACACATATGTTTTAAAATTATTTTTCTCTGGTTATACTGAAGCTATGAATCTCATTTAAAAACCAATTTAAAGCATATAATCTCGTCTATCCAAATACAACATTAACTCAATTTTGGTTTTCTGTCTTATTTAAAAGTATATGGCATAATCTTTAAAATCAACTATTTTGTACTTCCATTCTAACAATTATTGCACATGTTATTGACAACGTCACCATTACCCATTCGTAACAAACATCTTAGGAGCATATATTTCACTTATTATCGGATCAATAGTGAGGTTTCGCAAAACTACGAAACGGATACGTCACACTTCCATTTTTCAAAGCTAAAAATGTTCCAAAATATATCAAATTTTCCACCTACGAATCGTTGATGATCATCCTAAAATATACACCAAATGTAACAGATATTCAAGGTGTTCTATTCAAACATTACAAGAATTTATGACGTTTTCGTATTTCGTAAAGTTGCGAAACCTCGCTATTGTGGAAAGATTTGATAGGATTTAGAATCTAGTTATCTAATAGTAATCAGGTATTCTCTGGAGAGAAAGTCGGGGTCAATTAATAATAATAATAATAACAATAACAATAAATAAAAAAAATTAATGTAAAGATAATAATTATAATAATGATGATTGTTAATCTGCAAATATCCGCCGAAGGTGCTCAATGGTGTTTGTTGTCCCTCATTTCAAGGTACATTTTTCATGCAGTCTATCCATCAAGTTTGACAGCTACTATAAAAGACCTTAGCAATATAAATAATAAAAAAATAGCTTTTGATATGATAAGAAATCGTAAACGATGGTATGACCTACAGTGGAATTGTTTGACTTTGTATTGGGTAGTTAGTATTTACATGAATGAACTAGCGTACTCTGTATCCATTTAATTTTGTATGCGAATTTTTATACAATTGACTGTTTTTGTATTCTATCTGGGTTAATAAAGTCTGTAAAGTGTATTACCTGCATATTGTTTGCCTTATGTTTATATGCTTCGAATCTAATAATTCTACTGCGTGGCGCAAAAGCTAGCATTTGAAAAGATAGGTTTCGGTGATTTCTTAAAATGGTTGACACATAGTTTTTGATGTCTGAAGGAACGCAGTTTCTTTATTTGGTCTAGCAACCATGAATGACCTGTCTGGGAAGGGTTAGGTCATCACATTGGTTAATTATCTGTGAATCCTACTACAACTCGCATTTCAGTGGAGTTTCACCGGGTGCTGTGGCAATCCCCAAAATGGGTGATGACTTGCTATAAGAGGACACAGACAGAAAACACCTAAAAAATTTCAGTAAAACCGACAGTATGGTCGCAATACAAGACAAAAAAGTTTTAATTATTAATCCAAATAGAAAACTTGTCAAGTATGCAGTAGGTGGTTCGGGCTGGCGAAAGTTGGCATATAAGGCACTGGCAACCCTCAAAGAGAAAACTGGTTTCGCGGTCGTTACATAGTAAATTTCATTTTAGAAAGTGATCATTTTAATTTCTCAAAGGAACTGCCTCTAGGCAATCAAGCTGTTTTCGTTCAGGTCCAGTGTGCAGTAGTACCACGTAATCCCTGGCCAAAAGTCAGATTTATACGGTATCTTTGAGAATCCTAACTTTCTGAAGAGTTCCATGGCCCGTGGAGAAAAATCAGAAGTGTGCAGACAGACTGCTTTGTATCCAGCTGCCTTGCTAAATTCAAGCGCGTGTTTCAGCAGTTTAGTGCCAATTCCTTTCAATTGATAATTATTCCTTACAACAAACCTCTTCAACTCTGCTACTTCCTCATCATCTTCTGTTTGCAATATACCAATTGTTCCAATTATTAATTCATCGTTAAATTTAGCAACCAAGTAGTTGGACCGATCTCCTGCATAGTATTTTCCAATATCCATAACATCTTTCTGGTTATTAATAAAGACAACTACCAGATGTTTGAGGTACTTTAGAAATGCATATAGACATATACACATACAAATAGACATCACAGTGATGGATTGAGTACTATAATAAAGAGCTAGCGCAAAACACATTGCTTGATATTTAAGTTTCTTAATGTAGACTTTGAAATATTCAAGTGATACAACTTCAGTTAAGACATGTTTATATATTTCTGCACAATCTTTAAAATCTTTTTCGTCTGCACATTTGATTGTAACTCCTTTATACTCATCCATTGTTGGCTCAAGAAAAAGTATATCAGTTTGTTGTAAAACGGGTTAGTTTGAAACGTTGCGGTAGTGTACTGGACATGAAATGTCCTTTTCGGACCAATAGACTACAACCTTACAACGGATACTTTCATGACGTCAGGTTTGGATTAATTGGAACCGGTAAATAATAATGCAAATGACAGTCACGTTTTAACTTTTTTCGGTCACGGTACAAGGTCTAGGTGATGCAACCTAGCCCTGAAGGTTATTTCATAACCATTTCTGTAATTCCCAGTGCATTGCCTGTCGTAATCGACAGCGATGAATTCACAAGAAGCTGATGTGCACGATGAATGCCATCGACTGCATACAAAAAAAGAATTTCAATAATAAGTTCAGTTTCTTGAAGAATTGTCGAGTTTTGGATATTGGTTGTAGCTTGTGATGTCTTGTTGGGTATTTTCAAACAAGTACTCGTATCTCGAGGAGCTCCGGCTTTGTGCCAGCCTTCTAAATGACTCCTTGTGTTAATCTGTGTGTATTTTCTCTGAGTGTCGTCGTTTTATTTCAATAGAAGGTTCTCTTGGACTAGCGGATGAGACATGTGAAATGTAAACTTACGATGTGTTTCACGCAGTGGCCCAATGTCCGCTGCGGATCTTTTTTTTTATTACTGTACCATTTTGTATTGTTAAGTACATTCTGAAACTCGGTTGATTTTAAAATACTGTAATCAGCCTCTCCACTTTTCCAACCAGGACCAAAAAAGATCAATTAATTAAATACACGAGTAGTAGTGGTGTCGTTGTAGACTGCTTTTTTTGTAGCATTTCCTGACTGTCCATGTTATCCTTTAGAAACACTACTCCTATGTAAGCGTGTACATAGACTAGTCAGCAACGCCGTTGTTTCGTAACTGAAAGTGAACTATGTTTGTGGGTTCGAATCCCACTCTGTGCAAAGGCTATTAAGAAAAAAAATTAAAATATTGTAATCAGCCTCGCCACTTTTCCAGGACCAAAAATATCCATTAATTTTAATTAATTAATCACACGAGTACGCCCTGAGCTCCATCTAGCCGGAGCTAAAAACAAGTCGGGAACGTATGCTACATTTTTATGCGTCCAGTCATGCCTCGCTCTGTCGGTTGTTCGGGTCCATTACCTTTACTATAAAAAAAAACTATTTTTCCAAAATTTTAAGTTGTTTGAATCAGACAATTTTTATTTAACCCTTTCACGGTTTTAACTCCGGCCGTCCGAGATAAATGTCAAGTCATAGAAGCGGCACCGCGTCCGTAATTTCTATCCTTACGGCTCAATTTACCGCACCGTGCCGCCGCAAGAATAGAAATGACCTTGGTCTCGAACATGCACAGTTAAAAGCGTGAAAGGGCTTATTTGTCAGTAGGTCGATCTATCGGCCCCTTTTCATGATCGGTTTCTAACATTAGACCGACAGACATCAATGGGAAACATGTAAGCATTAAAACAAATGTCTCGAAAAATAACATGTCAAGGCGGAATGGGGACCACTGATGTAATAAAATGTAAAGACACTTGGACGCATAACAAAACAAAGAAATAAAAGATTGCTTAAAATGGAATTTATTTTTAAAGGTATTAACGTATCAAAGGATATGATTGAATATGCACAAAGCATAATTAGCCCGAAAATGTTGAGTATATCACCAGTGATGCTCACAATTTTGGAAGGAACCTCTGTTTATGTGTGGCAGATCAACAAGTTTGACAGTCGTAACTATGAATGTTTTACTTGGGTGGAAGACAGGAAAATAGTTACTGAAAATACAGCATTATGTCTAAAGTCATTGGGGGAATTGATTATTATAGTTTCTGTACAATTTAATCAGTTTGATCGATAACGCGGATGAGCTTCTGTTTTATCTAGACTCATCCGAGATGGAAGGTTTTTTTTTAGGTAAGCATGAATATTATGGTGCTTGGGCAGTACGCGCTAGACAATCTTGTACTTTTTTCCAAAGAGTGCACTGTGCCCTTTAACTAGTCTTGGTCTACTCTTTAACGTACATGCAAACTTCGTTGCACGCGAAACCAACGGCTTATCGTCTCATCCGAAAGAAGGTAAATGACGATGTATACGAAGCGTGAACCCGAGTATCCATGGGTTATTCATTTGTATCAGTTGTGCAACACAGTGACTTATCATTAGTTTAACTTAACGAGTTAATGCTACTGTCATTAAAACAAAATATCAAATTACCAATACCTAAAACTTCATTCATTCCGGTTTATTCTTGGCTCCGATAAGGAGCTCTACCAGCATCCCTCCGATTAAGCAACAATTAAATAGGCCTAATGAATCTTTTGTTTGCCACAGAAAATGAGCGGTCTTTACTAAATTCCTAGCGATGACCCTTCTGCCGTGATCTGGAAGAGTGGTTAACAAGCCAAAAAGCTACTTTTGAGATATTGAGCAAAACGCGTTTCGCTTTAGTCGTTTGTTGTGGCATGGATTATCATTGATTTCTTATATAAATTTACTAATAATACAATATAAAAAATATATTGTATGGATGTTTTCATTGATTTTTGTTTACAAGGTCATTAAAAGGGGTATTAGACACAAGTTCGAATTTTAGCAGCAGCGGATACGGCATAAAAAAATCCGATTATTTGTTTAATATCCACTGAAACCGGTAATGCAAATGAAATATATTATTTTACATTCTGATACAATTAATAATACATTAACCGAACTCTGTTCTTGTATGAATTTGATGAATTATAATATTAATTAACCAGTAATTTACGTTTTGACTTGTATATTTTTTATTAATTTCAAGTACCCGGTAATTGAAAACCCTAATAGCTTGAACATAACACTGTTTTAAATTGGTATTTAATATAGCCTATATATTTTTATATAAATGTTTCTTACTACTTTGATGTAACTAAAAATATGTAGCACAAAATTATTTTTCTATGCCCGAGTAACAAAAAGAGCAAGGGTGCTATAATGAAATAAAACAATATTTTGATAAAATTACTGTTAATTTAACAAACTTTTCTTTGTCACGATACGATATATAAAAATAATAACTACACTTATGACTTACGATGAAAGTTAATAATTAAAATCACATTTTTTTTAATGCAAATTGATTGATGCTATATTTGATTATGTTATCTGTGTGTGTTTTTTTTCTATAAGCGTTACCTTAGTTACTTTGTTTTTATGTAATTCGTGAATTTACAAGAAATTTATTAAATAAAAATATATAAAAAACCAAGTATTGTAGAAAATAATGTTACAAAAATAACAAACTATAATAACATATGATTATCATAATTATGTCATGTATACATTTAAAACAGTTATTTTTGTCAACACCAATTAAATTTACCGTCATTTAATTACATATTACGAATAACTTAAAATAAGACTTATACATTGATATTTCTGTATAAGTGACTCCCAAAAATTGAATATACACAAAAAATGGGCCAAACAAGGGCCAAATAACGTTTGTTTTTTGCTCATCAAAACCAAACGGGTAACCACGCCCACCCGGACTTCCTTCCCTGTCGGGGACCATGGCTCCCTGTCGGGAAAATCCTGGCGCTACCACTGCGCATGCGTTATCCAATACAAAGAATAGAATCATCGCTACTACTAATACTACTGCTGCTGCTTTTGAATGCGATATATTTTCTTTTAATTATGATAAAAGATAATGATACAAAAGTCAAGTTCATTAATGATGTTCTAAATAAGGTTTGATCTATTATTATTATTGTTATTATTATTATTATTATTAGTATTATTATTATATTATTATTATTAATTACCAATGTTAAGCGTAATGAAACTCGACCGCAAACGGTACCGATAGATTGACCAACTAATTGAGGAATTAGTTGACCAAAGAACAAACATGTGGCGCGTGAAGATAAGCTGAGGTTCAGGTTCCGGTTTTCGATTCAGAACCGGTTCCATTTCCAGTTTTTATCGAATCTGTTCCGGTTACCGTTGACTGTTGTCACGATCACACTGACGTCACGGCCACTGTGACGACCGCGCGATGATATACTGATATCTAATTGGTCAGAAGTCAGAAGTTTTTTATCCGGCGAAATGAAAATTGCTCCTCGATCGATCTGATCCGGTCGCTGAGAACACGTTTCAGTTTCTGAAAACCGGATCGTGAGTGATAGGTGTGAATGGAACAAGCCTTCAGCATTGAGAAAATAGAGATCCAATTTTTTTAACCGAATCGGAACTAAAAACAGAACTGGAACCTGAACAAATGTGAAAGGTCCTTAATACGCCATTTCATGGTTTCAATTTCGCATGTGCGTTACCAAGGTTGAGTAATGAAACGACGCGCGGCTCATATTAAAAGGAATATGATTGCCACGCGCCGTTTTATCACTTGACCTTAATTTGCACATGCGCAGTTGAAACCGTGAAATGGTTTATTGAATGACCAACAGAGTAAGAAACACCTTGGTAGAAATAACAAATATTTTATTATCTTATAGTTTCCCAGGTTAACTTTTATGCCTAGATTAACTTTCCAGGAGAGGGCGCTGTGTGATACTTAACCAAGGGAGAGGGCGCTGTATGATACTTAACCAAGGTATAGTAATCAACAGCTCCAATAAAAGTCTACTTATTGACGAATTCGCTGGAATATAGTTTTTATTTGATGTGAGTAATCTCTTTCAACTTATACACTGATCAATCACAGACGGATTGAAATCTGTAATTGTACCGGAATAAGGCTGATTTGATTCATACTGAATACGATCATGTCTAAGCCCAGAGAAATCCCCGCGAAAGTCAGAGACGCCCCGGTCCAAACCAGGGTTGCTACCAACAACATACCGGTAGCTAAGAAGAGTGCGATGACCTATGACGCAAATGATTCTACCGACATAGAGAGAGTAGCTATAGAAAGTTACGTAACAACAAAACAAAAGAATCGAAGCCTGTCAAGTGTGAAGCCTGTCTTCTTTAAGGATGACGACGCACGCGCTAAACATGAAGATTACCTAACTGAGGAGATAATTTACTTCGCACTATGTAAGATCATAAGTAGTGACAACCTTATTGGTATACAGAAAGTTAGGAATCTTTGGAGATTATATATTGATAACCATGAAGATAGAGTCAAAATCATCTCCGCCGGACTGAATCTAAACGCAAAAAATATAACTGTCTATGATAAAAACCCATATCTGTCATCTAACAACGGAATACGTATTCTAGTTAAGGATGTGCCGATTTCAGTGCATAATGATGAAATTGCATTATGCCTTAAACAAATGGGCTGCAAAGTAACTGGTGAAATACAGTAGGTAAAATTTCGTATTAACGGGAAACTTTCCCGTTTTGTAAACGGCGATCGTGCTGTAATAGTTGAACCGTTCACTGGCAGTTTCTACCAAGATTCACAAATATCAACGGATTCAACGCTAGACTGTTCCACAAAGATCAAGTAAACACCAATAACAAATGCTTTTCCTGCAACAAAGTAGGGCATAAAGCAAAAGAGTGTCCTAAAAAGATCCCGTACAATTGTCATAGATGTGGTAATGACGGCCACATCGCTAGACATTGTACACAAGAAGTAAAACAAAGTGAGCTGATCGAATCAGATGACAACGTACCAGATGCTTCCAGTGAAAATGAAGAGAAAGACCCTTTGTTTCAGCAAACATCGGGTGAAAAATTCATTCAAGAAATGTGGAGAAATATTGTAGCAACAAACAATCAGGACGATCATGACAAATTAAACATGATTTTTTCGACAAGTGACAACAAGAAAACAATGAGGATTGCGAGAATGAGAAAGACACCCCGAAACACGACACAAGTGACGCAATTGATGAAAAAGTGACCGCAAAAAACAGCAACAGCGCGAAAGAGACAGCAAATGTACAAACGCGAATCACCACATTCATCAAACCAACTTCAAATACATCAGAGGTTGCAGCTATCGTCCACGCAGAACCCGCAACAGCAAAGCAAAATACAGAAAACGTAGTTACAACGAATAGCAAGGGAAGTCCACACGATGATGACAAACGAAAGAAGAAAAGGAAACGTGTACGAAGCAAGTCAACGTAAGAAAGATGTCTAATATCTCATAATTAACGTAACTAATTTGTCTGTTCCTAGATAAATTTAATTAAGTCTGTTCCTACCATTTAATGTCTTCCATACACTATATCTCCTTAAACGTTAGCGGTTTACGTAGACAAGATAAACAAAATAAAATAATAAATTGGTGTAATGATCAAAAAGCACATGTAGTACTACTGCAAGAAACACATTTTACACCAGATGTCGTTAATAATTTCAATAAACTATAAACGTGTATCCATAGTTTTGGATCGTCTTACAGTGCTGGTGTGTCGATTTTAATTAAAAAAGAATGCTTATTAAATGACATTAAAGAACACATAGATAAAAAGGGCAGGTTTATAATTATAAATGCAAAATTGAACACAAAAACGTATGTGTTTTGTAATATTTATGCTCCAAATAATTGTAAATTAAGAAGTATATTTTTTAGGGAACTGAGTAAAACTATAACGAAAAACGCCGAGTTGGATAATGATAACATTATCATTGGTGGAGATTTTAACTGCATCCTAGAACATGAAGTTGATCAAAAAAATAGTGCCAACAAAACAGATACTTCTACATATACTCTTAAAAATTTTATGAAAAAACTAAATTTGAAGGATGCGTGGAGAA
>JAOTQE010088431.1:0-14965 GCA_025631205.1 Nesometra sesokonis
TCAGAGTTGGACAATTTCTGAAATTCGGAATTAGAAAGAGATGTACATTTTTGGTGATACCATCTATCACAAGAGTCGCATTGGATGCCGTTGGAACGAACACCCTTGGAACAGGTCCCACATGGATCTTTAGAAGGTCCAGGATTCACAGCAACATCTCCACTTAAAACAATTCTTGTTAAAATATAAAATCATGCAAACAGAGATAAACTTGATTCTTTTATAAACTGAACTGTCTGGGAAACAAAACAAGATAGAGAGTCCAAACGACAAGTCGTTCTTGGAGATTTGACTTTGTAAGGGGAAAAGAAGAAAGATGGAGCAGACAAATCTCAGAATGGCAACCATTATAGAGAATTAAAAAGGAGACGACCAAGGGCAAGTTGGAGAGACACTAGCATGGACTGGAAAAACTATTGAAATCAGAGAGGGGACCCATGCAACTCAAATATTATTATTATTATTATTATTATTATTATTTGAACTTGTTTGCAACAAATTATCTGTAAAAATTGCTTCCCAGACACCCAGGAAATGCATCTTGTTTGAAATTGGCCTGGCAAAGACTCTAGACCACTACAAACTACATTAAATTTGACACCAGGCCCCCTTCTATCCAGCTCTGCTGGATCCGCCCCTGTAAATGGCATGGGTTGGGAGAGGGCTTTACCCAGCAATGAGAAGATCCAGACAGATGATGATGATGAATTAAATTAAATTATTATTGAAATCTGTGATAATTTACTGTCTTGTGTTATAAATACAACATTTTAGTTTAATATGATTCATATTAATGGATATATTAAACCCTTCATATGTAATTTATGTTCTGCACGTGTCAATTTTTTTATCAATTACCATAATAATATGCCATGTTCAAGAAATGCAGTTAAATATTCAACATATAGTTGAAATGTTTAATGTTTAGTTTAGTTTTTTAATCAAGAGGTTAGGAATTTCGAAGGTTTACAGGGCTGTTGCCAGCATGAGGCAGGCGAGGTGGTCGCCTCGTCTGAAATTTTCAAAATTTTTGGTGTATTTTCCCTGAAATATAATATGATATTAACTTTTATTCACCACTTGGGCTCCAGCGTCGCCTCGTCTGTTTTTTATTCTGGCTACAGCCCTGGTTTACCACATTCAGAGGCAGATTTAGATGGGGTGCACCACGAGTTCCCCCTCTTATATTCTTAAAAATATACGTGCTATTTGGACCCCTCATATATGTGAGGTCTCACCACAAAATGAGTTTCATGGTAGGAAAATCCAAAATTGAGTTATTGGTACCTTTAAATGACATTCATTGGATAAGTAGATCCAAAGATATGAGCATTTGCAATTCTCATGTATGGAAACATGGTTTTGAGAAAATCACCTGTAAAGCAATTGAAAAATATATAAACAAAAGAATATTAATCTCAGAAAATATGCATAAATGTCACTTTCCCACATGAAAACTGACTTAAAAAGTATATCATAATAAAATGTATATACCATAGTACTCATAACTGATTAAAACTAAATTTCTCAAAAATTTGACTTCAGACCTATTTTGGTGATCACAGCAATGATTGGGGTAATAATGTGTGGAACTTTTTTTAACATACACAACCAACTCATATGTTACAAAACTACTGGTCGTAGATGGTAGCATATAAAGATGAAGAGGGAGGGGTCCAGGCTCCCCGAGACACCCCTTGAATCTGCGACTGATACAGAAGCTAAATATCACATAGGCCTATTTATAATTTGGTTTCATTTCAATTATGTATTTACTAAAAATTTATAAATTATTTTATAGTAAAATAACCAGTCTTAAGCAGAAAAAAATACTCCTATACTTACCCTAACTTTAACAATTTTGAATCAATTAAAACAATGGAAAAGCGATTAAAAGCAGACGAAGTCGTAAAAAGGGTTCCCCGCTGTGAAATTTTACTCGTTAATATCAGGGTTGGCTTAACAGACTGTTTTGGGCTTAAATCTGCGGGTGGCCTGGAATTAACACCCGTTCGGGCGAAACCTAAACATTTTTTACCGGTAAATAACAGTGTTAAATACAGTACTAAAAAAAACTCACCTAATATGTCACAAAGAAGTACACGATAAAATTGGGCAAAATTTGTAATCTACCGTATGCCATTAAATATTTAAAGCATAAAAATTACCAATAAAAATAGGAATACAAAATTATCCAGAGGTAAATATAATCATTTTGGAATCCATAATTTATTTATACTTTCTGCCTCCTCAATGATCCTCTAATCAACAAAAATATTTTATGACAAATAAAAAAAAATTAATAGTTGTTTTTGTTTATAAACAAAACGAAAATTGCATTCAGTTAAAAGTGTATTTTTAGAAACGCATTTTTTTTGACAATAGATAATTTTTACCCATTTTCCACAAGTAATTAACCCATTTTACTGTAGTATTTTAGTATCAAATTATACCATTTTTTATACCATTTTTTATAAAATGTATCTTCTTTATGCGAGCGCTTTAATGTTAAAACGCTTTTTAAAGAAATAATTATTCATAAATGATAAAACCTGGCATCAATTACCCGATCTTACTTCAACAAGCAAAACAATTTGCTTTATTTTACAACTTTTCAGACCTTATGCAATGAGCTCTATGTGGTATTCAGGGCTGTACCCAGGGTTTGAAGTGGGAGATTCAAAGTGACCATGGGGTTTCAGAAGGAGAGGCCAACATTTTTGCATGTCATTTGGGTTTTAGATTTGACAAGAAAAATATTTAAAAGTAGTATTTTGCCAATTTTAGGAAGTTTTATTAGTTTTCAATTCCTTGTTTTTCCACAAAACATGATTTTAAAGGTGGGGATGACATTTCTAACTCTCTGGGGATTTTTGAGTGTGTTGATCCTACATTAATTCTTTGTAATTCTTCTGTCAGACATCCAAAATGGGCAGAGCCAAGTCAACGGAGGAATAATTCACAAAGCTAGTTCTTCACAACATGGATCAACAAAAAATTGTTTTAATTTGTTTTTATTTCAAAAAGATGCAGTATAAAAATTAAACTTATACAAAATTAACAATTTTTAGATGATGATCAAAAAGTGTTCAAAAAATGCAACAGACTTACATTGTAAATGACTGAACTTTGCAAGAAAACATCATATGAAACCACTATTTCTTGCATGTTAAAGATAATAATGTATAGTTTCATTATTTAAAAATAATTTTTTCGACTCCGCTGAGCTTGGCTCTGTCACAATTGTGAAAGACTTGACAAGTATACAGTAGAAGCTATGGCAAAACCACCAAGTTGTTGCACCAAGGAGTTTATCATACATTGTATGTAGTTATTTAATGTTTTGATTGGAGCCATTTCGACCCTATAAATAATGTAGTACTTACAAAATGTTTGTATATTTTGTCAAACAGCTGTTCATATTTTATAATTAACCACTCATTTTAAAGCTGGTGTGAAATTGTAATTTCCTTTTAACAATAACTAAATCTTCAATTTTCCTACAACTTGGTGATTTTGCCATGACAAGCCTCAATTGTATTATTGAAAAATACAGGTATAAATAACTTTATGACCCCAATGCTAACACCATCTTGGGGTGTATCCATTACAACTGGTGCCAGTGTTGTGATTACAGTGAAAGTGCAAACAGTGAGAAAGGCTGATCAACAACTTTGTGTACTTGGGTAACAAACTCATTTTATATTGATTACTACTGGTATAATGTGTAAACTGAAGTGGACTTATTTCCAGTGGGGTCCTTCTGGTGGTGATTGGGCAGTACACTGGGAGAGAATCGCCTACTCTTTTGCGAAAAGTGCACTGCCTTCTTTAATGTGCACATGTAGCACATCTTGCAACGAATATACCCTCATAAATTATCTTGTTGATTTATTCTGTTGTAGAACAACAAGGATAACTCACAAAAGTCTGAAGTTGGCTTATTTTGAGTGGTGTCCTCTTGGTGGTGGGAGACAATAACCCTACTCTTTTTTGAAGAGTGCACAGTGCTCTTTAATGTGAAAATGAGCCATGTTGTACATGGGACCAACGGCTTAACATTCATACCTGCCAAACCTCTACAGTTGAACTTACCAAAGTCAACTTTGCTTAAGTCAAATAATTTGTAAGTCACATTTATTTTTCATGCCAATGTTTTTTGTTAATTTAAAGTTTCCAAGTCAATTTTTTTCAAAATCGAATTTATTTGCAATGCCACTTTGGATTATTAAACTTAGGCAAATGCGACACGGTTGCAGGTGCAGATTTAGTTTAGGGGGAGGTGCCGGCGTGCACCCCATATTATCAGCAAAACGTACTTGGGCCCCCTCCCGTATATGAGGGGTGCCGGGTGTAAAATTGACCACAAACAAAAAAATAGACCAAAACAGGGCACCAGAACACGAAAAGATGGGATGATGACCTTTCTTTTTTTTCTTGTCAGAACAAGCCGGAAACCACGCCCACCCAGACCTGCAAAAGGGTGCCCCCGCCTTGTTTCGCTGGATCCTGGATCCACCGGTGGTTTGACTGTGTGTTGTAATATATACCTGCCAACATTTATAGTCGAAAGCAGTAGGCCAACTTGCATTTTCCTAGCGGCAATGTGGGGAATGAACACCACAGCACCAGTTGTCTCCATCATCAAGATTTTTAAGTTGGCAAGCAAAAAAACGTCATTCCACACTAATTCTGCCCTCGCTGGGGTTGATTAGGGAGAAATTTGCTAACTACTGCCAATTTAGTACCTATCATTTTCGGTACAAGTTTTCAAAATGTATGATTAGCATGCAAAAGCAGTAGGCGGTAGGAAGGTCATAAAAGCGGTAGCCTAAAATCAGTAGGATTGGCAGGTATGGTAATAGACTGTAAAAAAAAAACATACTTTAATTACAATACCAGCTCCCTCATGTATCCAGTTGAACATCAAGAATGCTTCAATGTTGAATCTACGAATAATGCCACTGTTATTAGTATGCATACAGAACTACCAAGTTGGACACCAGAAATTCTGGAGATTTTGTCGGCCAGCATTCGTAACTGTTTTGGGTTCTTTTTGGGCATCTAAACATAAAAAAAAATTATATGACCAACAATGCTTTGATTATTACAAATGAAAATATGAATATGAATACTGTAGTAGCCTATAACACTGGATTACTGCAGCAGTGGTGGCGCCACGATTTCCCCGACGGCAGGGCACCCCTGACAGGTTGAGCAAGGTTGGGGTGGCACGCAAAAGAAATTTGTATTTCGCATGATTTTTAGGTGCTTTTTGTATGGTTGGGGGCTTGTCTGGACCTCAAAAGCACCCTACAAAGCAGGTTCGTCCCCTGACAGGTGGCTGTAGCCCCACTCTCCCCATCCCGCCGCCACTGTACTGCAGCAACTGCAGTAGACAAATTTTGAAATGGCCCCTTAGTTTTTGAAAAATACTATATATGAGGCATATCACGACTAAACCACCAAGTTGTAGGAAAATTGAAAATTGAGTTTTTGTTAAAAACTTTACATTTTTCGTAACCTTAAAAATGAGGGGTTGATTATCAAAATCAAACATCACCAAAATTAGACAAAACATACAAAAATTTTCTTTGTATTTGTTTCCTGTTGTTTACTTGTGGCAGAGCCAAGCCAAATGAGAAAAGTCGCAAATGCTAGTTTTCCACAATAGGTAGAAATTTAATAATGGTCAATTTTTTTTAAATTTATTTTATTAAAAAAATATAGGGTTCATACATTCAACTTTCATACCACCAGAACAATTTTAAGATATAGGATCAACAAATACTTTAAAAATGCAATTTAAAATGACTTTGCTTAGTCAATGAATACGGATAAACAAATGCAGTTTTGTCAAAACTTACATTTTAAATATTCAAATTTTGATTGCACTAACTTTGCAAGGACAAATCGTATGGAACTGATTTTTTTTGCATGTTAAAGATAATGTGTAGTTTTATAATCCATAAAAAAAACTTTCCAACTTATGTCTCATTTGGCTTGGCTCTGCAACATTTTCTCTCAATAACTTCCTGTGCAACAACTTGGTGGTTTTGCCATGACTAGGCCTACAGTAAAGTGCACAGTGTCATGAAGGATCGGTCATAGGAATTATTTGACTTGGGCACAGGCGAGTTTGTCAGTTGACTTATTATGTTATCATCAGTGATACGAAGATTAACACATTTCTGTATTTCTTTATGCACTGATAAAATTTCTTAATATAAAAGTTTTACCTTGTTTTTTGAAAGTTTTATATTTGGTATATAAATAACACTGAACCCAACAAAAGGTTATAAGGTCAAAATGTGAACACACTTTACAGGGTTAATTTTTCCAATGACAATAATTTAAGGTTACCTGTTCAGAACTGTACAAACTTCTGAGCCACTGATGCAATTTTTTCTAAAGGGAAAAATTGAAGATAAAATATAACATTTTACTCAGCAGGTCTATGTATAGTGGGGTGGGACTCAACAGAGTTATCTACTGCTAATCTATAGTTTTAAAATTTTGTACTTCAAAATGTAATAAAAATTCTGGGATTACCAAAAATTAAAGAATACCAAATTTTACAGGTATGTAAAAAAAAATGTGCTAGGACCCCTGAAGTACAAACTTTTAAGCTAAATTTGTTGTAGTACAGCATTATCGCTGGAAAAAATGCTTTTAACACCCATTTGATTTTATCTTGGGATAGGTCATTGGAAAGTTTTTAGTACAAGAATATTTTGAGTCTGGGATTACCAAAAAATAAAGAATACCAACTATTTTCCAAATTTTGCAGGTTATTATAAAAATAAATGTGCTAGGACCCCTGAAGTACAAACTTTTAAGCTAAATTTCTTGTACAGCATTATCCATTTGATTTTTATTTTGGGATAGGTCGTTGGAAAGTTTTATTTAAGATTATTGTCTCCTGAAAAGGACGAAAAATCATCAAAATTTATTTTGAAATTAACTTGATCATACCAAAGTAGCATCAAAAATGAATTTTAAAGTGATGATTTTTGCTAACTTTTAGCATCCAACATTAAAATATTGGGGGTAAATATTTTTTTTTAACTAACATAATTTCTATTAGTCAAATCTAATGTACTTCTTCAAAATAAACAAGTTATTTTCAAAATCTGTTTTTTGTCATTTTTAAAGTACTGTAACAATATATCATTAACCTAAAAATAACATTTAAATGTCTTCGCTAACATTGGACAAGAATAAATGTGAGGTCTCACCACAAAATGAGTTTCATGGAAGGAAAATCAAAAATTGAGTTTTTGGTAAATTCTAATAAAGCATAAAATAAGGTGTAATCGATACTTCAAATGAGATTCATTGAGTAAGTGGATCCAAAAATATGAGCATTTGATGTTTTCATGTATGGAAATACTGCTTTGAGAAAATCGCTCATAAAACTATTGAAAAATACACAATTAAAATACTGTAAATCTAAAAAAATCTACATATTTAAATACTTTACTGGGTAAAAGCTCAAGTAAAAGGTATGTTAATGAAGTGTAAATACCATAGTACTCACAATTGATTAAAACAAAATATCTAAAAAATGTTGACTTCAGACCTATTTTGATAATTATTTCAATTGGATTCAACCTAAGATGCGACTCACTTTGTGGTGAGACCTCACAAATCATTAGTAATGTATTCTACTCACCCTAACTCTGTGATCAATGTGAAGTTCATTCCAGTCTGATACTTTTGTTGAATATGAAAATAAAAGCCATCTTAAAAATTAATAATTCAGGTGAAATAAATTTAAGAAGCCTCGAGTGTGAAGTGGTTAAAACAACTGTTTTTTAGACACTATAAGAAAGCAGGAAAGTTTGAGTTTCAAGTAAATTTTATTTCTCTTTGGTATTTCCATCCATGATTTCCAATGACCTTCATAAAACCGGATTCATGAAGGACAAACTATGTGTACCAAGTTACACAGATAACCATTCTAGGAGTGGCATAACATGATAAATTTTAGCCTGTAAATATGTCTTTGTTGTTAACCACCTGAGAACTCCGTATTTTTTACGGAAAACAAATTTCCAAGCCAAATTTGTATTTGGTAATATAGATAACCATACGCAAATTGATTTGGGATAATTGCAATAACTGTTGTTTGTTGAATAAATTATTTGTTCTTAAGCAGGGGAAGGATCAATGTTGGTTGTTTTGAATACACAGGGCTTATTTCAGTGGCACTGCATTTTAAAATTGAATATTCTAACCAAGAAAACATTGGTAAAAAAAAACCTATTGAGAAAGAAATTGGACAGGGCCTTGCCATACCAAAGCTTTTTAAAAAACGGCATGGTGGAATCAATGTAAAAAATAAGGCCCAAAATCGAACAGGGTTTATCTTCTTGTTTTAATATTGCAGGATGCAAAGTTTCTGACTTGCAGCATTTTATTGATCGTGGTAACAAACTTTGTAAAACAAATCCATCACAACCGCCGTCACCAAAAACAAGGGATAAAACCAATAGCCTCCCCAGAACATTGATCTTTGGGAGGGAGTAATAGGGTACTAAAATTGGAAATACCCTAGAAGAGACCAAATATATGTAATCCTCTTCGGGGCTTAGGAGCCGAAGCATATTTCCAGATTCTGTAGCATGAAGCAGACGAGTGTGACACTTCCTCTGGATGGGGGCGTTAGTCCATCGCATGTTACTTCCAAGCTTTTTGCCAGTACCCATTGTATAGCTGGATAGCAATGTGTAAACTGCCCAAGTACACAATTAACTGACAAGTTTGAATCTTGACTGGGATTCTGAACTGCAATGGTTGCATCAAAGAATATAAATAACACAAGAAAGCGTATACACCATGTTCGGAGATTTAAAAACAGGCCACGGGACATGATTTTTCTGCCAGATGCATGGGATGGGCTGCACGGTGCGTAGTAATTTGAATACTCTCGGGTCACGGTCGAAAGTCACGATTTGCTGCTGGGCTGTGCGAAATGTAGAATGTGTGCTTGAAATAGTGCACCACATTAAGTGCGGCCGATTTGGGTAACCTAGATGGAGTTCCGCACATGACAGAATGTAGTCAATCTTTCCCTCTTTCTTTGGTTTTGTCAACATAGGACAAAACATACTGGTACAATATATACAATCCCTAAACTAAAATTACAGGATAAAACAAATGAGACAAAATGGAAAATTATTAAAATAAACATACAGACAAGCTTTAATTTGACATCATGATTCTCATTGTCAATATACAAAACATTCATTATTTTTAATTTCATTCACAAATACAAGTCGCTTAAAATAAATCTGAAGCGCACTACACTAAAACATTAAATCTACAACTGAAAATAAATTGTTTTAATTCTATACAAATACTAGTGATTAAATACGGTGTTAACAAAACCAAGTAACCAACCCCACTACTACAGTACTAATTTAACAATAGTGATTCAATACATACAATTTTATTTTGGGTGAAAATAAACAATTTACTTATTACACAAATTTGTTTCAAAAACATGATCTTTACATCAACACACAATCATTGTCATTTTATTAAAATCTATCAATATTATTTTAATTGATTTGAAATTTATATTTCACAGATGATCTTGGTATTTGTTAATTCATTTCAATTTTAAAAATGTTTTTAATTATTCAGTATTCAGTATTTTCCACCTCAGTGTTAAAGCCTTTTGCACTTCAAATTGCTGAGATATTATGAGAGAGCCATACATGACAGGACATTTTGGGTTGCCCCAATCTGCAAGCAAAATACTAACAATTGTAGGGTCTTTACAAGCATGAGAGCTTTGAACAATTTAGTGTAGTAGTGAAAACAGTGTAGTTCAGTTCAATTGATATGCAAGTACGCCCTTACTAGTAAACATTTTGCTGAACTTTGGCAAACATTTGAGCAAAGTGCCACAAATTACCAAAATCATCAAAAGCAATATTTTGCTCACTGCTATGCCAGGCTTCGAATTTGAGCTTTGCAGGGGCAAGGGCATTTCTGTCCTGATTTTTGAAGGCTAATTCTAGCATAAACAGGGCCATTTTGTGTAAACTGTATTCCCTTGTATTACTAAGAAAGGCACAGGGGCAAAAGTAGCCTTAATGATGGTAATTTTTTTAAGGCACTGAGACCAATTGCGAGGGCACCAGAGCAAAATGGCCTTGGTGCCTTGGTTAAATTTGAGCCCAGCTGCTATGCAAAATTTTGCTCAGTATTTGGCTATTTGCTCAGCAACATTGTGCCAGGCTTGATAAAATTTTATCAATTTTAGTAAACAATACCATAAACTACCTTAATTTCGACCAAATAGTATACAAACAAGTAATTCTGAACAGATTTTTATCTACAGTTTACAAAAATCAAGTGCATCTGTAATATATAATTTCTGCATTATAGGACACCAACCGTCATGGAAGATTTCGCACCGAGATTCATATAACATTACATTTTATGCCATTCTAACACATTAACACTAACAATAATTTTTTATATATAGCAAGTTGATTTTTTCCCTGAATTTTACAATGCATATTATTAGAGGATAAATTCTCTGTACATGATATCTAATAGTAATAGCATAATTACCATTGATTTTTTATTTTGTAATAAAATCTATATTGGTCTAAGACCATTTTAAAGCAACAACAATTTTTAAACATGGCACATGTTATATATATAATATACTGTATATATATAGCAAATAACCTTAAAGGCCGCCAAGTTAACATGCATAAAACTATAAAAACAAAATGTAAAAATCAAAAAAAATAAAAACTAAATCTAAACTGGTAGCAGCATGAAATATCAGAGAACATGAACCACAATCGTTTTTGGAAAACGATGACACCACGTCATTTTTTAACATTCAATAACAAAATATATTTTTAAAATGAGGTAACAGTGTGATTTTTACATATTTCTGATGTATTAACACCAATTCTATGTTGCTACAAAAATTACAGATTAACAGGTTAACTAAAAATATCTTTATTTAAACCCAAGACCCTAACTGGAATACAACTATAACTGTGTGACAAAAAACTCATTAAAAGTACATTTATTACAATACAATAATTATGAATACATTAAATTAATTTAACAGATATTTGACTACTGATGAATACAGTTTCTGCAAATGTAATATTTTTAGAATAGTGAACTTCAAATTTACATACATGTAAAATTCACTGAAAATGCTGAAACCAGTGCTGTAGCCAACATAAGGCAGACGAGGCAGTCGCCGCCTCTGAAATTTTTAATCCAACACCCGCTTCTCACACCCACCTCCATGATCAGGGACCACACACCATAAGCACCAGCCTCGCCTCATCGTTTTTTAACTCTGGCTACGGCCCTGTTGACATTAAGCATTGATTAACTGAACAAGTATGTACTAAAATTAATCAATACATATCAGATACTGTATTATTTAAATTAAAAAATAGCAGTAATAAATGAATGAGACAAAAAAAATGAAACATATATAAACTCAATTTTACAAACCCCCATTTCTACATACCCCTTCTGATCCCTTCAGTATTTGAATCAAGATTCCATTGTACCAAGCACAAATCATCTGTAATTGAGGCAAGGCATGGCAAAACCACCAAGTTGTTGCACAGAAAGTTAATGAGAAACAAATAGACAACAGGAAATATAAACATTTAGTGAATATCTTGTTTCATAACTTTGGTTATGTCCAATTTTCACAATTGACCCCTCATTTTAAAACTTATAAAATGCTGAATAGGGTTATCTCATTTTTTCATTTTTTTTTTTTCATTTTGTGTCAACTTGGTGGTTTTGCCATGTCTTGCCCCAGTTGATTGACCAATGCAGATTGATTGCAAATTCTGACTGGTCAATGTGTAAATACATGGTCAAAATCTTTCAAGTATGAGGTGTAGCTCAATAGCTTACACTAATATGGGGTTTACAGGGAGCACAAGTTATGCTCCCGATTAGTAAATTACGCTAAATGCTGGCTAGTTTAGAATCAAATATGCCACATATGTTACGCTCCACTTGATCATTGAATCCAAACATACCCTTAGTTACACAAAGATGTAATGGAAGAAGCTGAAAAAAACAGAAGTAGAGTTGGGCAGGGAAAACAACTGAATCACCCAGGAAAAATAAAAGAAACAGAGCAAAACATTTGCAGACCTGAAAGCAAAGATAACTGGATCCAAAAAACAGGATATAAATTTGTGGACAAAAATAGAAGAGGGGCAAAGAGGACTGTCGTACCCTAAATTACACAAGCTCATAGTCTAAGTACAGTCATAAATTGTGATAGATGAATAACAATTTTATTCTAGATAATTTCATTTGGTTACAAAATATTATTTTTGAGTTTATGTACAAAGGCTATTGAAGATTAGCTGAAACTTAAATTTGATTCATCAAACAATTGCAAAAAAATTATGATCATTCATGAGATACCTATATAACATTCCATATGTTATTTCCATATGAAGTTTCTGTTGTTTAGTTTCAAATACAGAACTAAATAATACATGTGTGTAAATTATAAAAGCTAGAAAAAATTGCAAGAGTATTAAAGGACATATAAAGTATCAGATTTATGAGGTATAGAAAATATTTGTGATAAAATAAAATAGATAATGATAGAACTTTAATTGGTTAATATAGAGACAATTGTAGTAAAGTATGGATTATAATTTAAAAGAAGTTTAGATAAAAAGTTAAATTAAGGAGTTGGCAATTTAAGTTAAAATATCATGTGTCAAGTTAGACTGTAGATGCCAACTCCTTTTCAGTATCCTCTGTATGTAGGTCAGATTTTAGCAGTTTGTTAGAAATCTGTCACTTTTTGAAAACGATTCAGATTTCTGCAAGAATGTGCTCTTAAGCAAATTACTAGAATTATGACCAAGGACACGAGCTATTAAGAACCTAAGAAAAAAAACAAGACAGCATTTGAAATGAATGAAATCCTAGGCCGTGAGATCTGAGTCATTCAAAGCAGGCTAGCTATAAAAGCTAGCCTGACCAAAGGAAATTCAAAGGCAGGTAACTCCCTGTTAACGGTCATACATCAAAACCATTTAATGGCTTAACGCTTTCAAACTTAAAATCTTAATTTGTCTAAATCAACCAAGATAAGGTTACACCGAAAACTACAACACAATTTTAAGTGAATACTACAATTGTTTATCCACCAGTATGTAAAATATACAGTGTTTCAAATTATTTGACTTAGATTTTTTAACTTTGCGGTTATGGATGAACAGTCAAATATCAAGAGAATACGAGTTTGATTTTTAACCTTGTGTAAAAATGTAAATAGGTGTAAATGTAATATTCAGCTAAAATGTAAATTTACACCTGGATTTAGATTTACTGTTTTACCTTCAGTTAACCTTGCAAATAATATCTCTTGTTTCTCTTAATGAGTTTTTCCCAATTTCTACTAAACTTGAATTCCAAAGAAAAAAAACAATCATATTAATATTGAAAAAAAAACTACTGTACTAAACAGGGCCGTAGTCACGACATTTAAAGTGGTCAGGTTGCGAGCGAAGCGAGCAAATAGTGGCCGGGAGAAGATCAATCAGGTGAATAATTCAGTGTGAGAATCGGCCAAAAAGTGGTCCGGTTGAAACCTGACCAACCGTACTGGTGGCTACGGGCCTGCTAAATCACTGACCAGCACAACCCATGATTAGGCTACAGTATTCGATATCAAAAACAAAAATATGACAAGCACACAGATAAACAATAATTTGATATGACGAGTTCGCCAATTAACATCGTTGAGAAATCATTAACCAAAAATCTTAACTGATGAAAGATAAAATATTTTTGTTTACTGTAATTAGTTGATATGGTTAATGATTATCTTTTCTTTCTATCAATTAAACAAAAATAGGTGACTAAAGTACATTGAAATAAGGTTAAAAAATAAATATGTTAGTTGGCTAAAATTGAAATATTTACCCATTTACTGTAATTAATTGTATTTAATCATAATTTTGTGTTTAATTATAACAGAAAATATACCTTGGAAAGAAGGCAAACCATGGAATAAAACATTGTGAAAGAATGTACATTAAATAGGAATTGTCAAAATAAATTACAGGTTAAACATTTTTTTTACTCTCTTTCATTAGGAGAAATTTTGTTACTCTATGGTATTTTGAATTTTAGATTTATTTCCTCATTCATTTGTCAGGTTTTGTGGAAATCTGTAACCATTTCTTGTCTAAAGTTACTCAAGAATTGACCATGTGACACCAGTAGTCTACAAGAATGCTAAGATCTGCAATAAGCAACAAATATTTCATTGTCAAAAGTTACTCGATTCTTAGAATTATTTATTTTGACTATGATAGTTCTGATAACCTAGCCTCTCCCAATCACCCCTAAACACCCGGCCATTGATGACCAAAAATACTTTAATTGACATTAAATCATGAAAAAAATCCTAAGATCTATGAAAGCCTCAATCACACAAACCCTAGTTCTGGTGCCATTAAAAACAGCCTAAAATATACTTAAAACAGTTCCATTTAAGAACAAGAACTGTGTTACAACATCAGTGACACGCAAGAACCACAAACCGTAAATGTTGGTATTTAAATTCTAGATCCGACTTTTTTAAATGCATTCTACTCCAGTATGTTAAATATGTGATTCAAAATCTACTCCTACATGTTTCAACCAATAGCAAATAAAATTCTCCAATAGTTGGAAGAATTTAATGCTAGGTTTTGTATTTGCAAGCCTCGAATAAATCAATCTTATGTAATAAAAACATTATTTATTTTAGAAGTGGGTCAATAGTAAGAGAAATGATATCTACTGAAATTACATAAATGCCCTTGAAATTTATAAGCAAAAATCTGGTTATACTACTGTACAGTAGAACCTCGATTTTACATACCTCAATTTTATGAACCCTCAATTTTACATACCCCTAAAATTCACTAAAATG
>JAOTQE010088441.1:0-14964 GCA_025631205.1 Nesometra sesokonis
TAATGGGCAAAATAGCCTCCTTAACCCTGCCACACTTCTCATCACCATGAAAAGAAGATGGAGGTGTGGCATTCAAGTTATGTTCACCAATCACTTATCAATAAAACAGGCCTCATACAGAGAATTTATATGCGTGAATTGAATAACTTTCAAATGTGCTTGAAATCATATTCATCTAAACTAAGTTGTCTTGTCGGCCGATTGTTAGCGCAGTCAATTTATCGTCTGGCATAATAACCTGAAAGTAAATTCATGTGGGCGGGTTCTAATCCTTTCTAAAATTACACAAAACTTATTATGTTTTTAGGTAGTGTTAATATCCCAGTACACACACAATATGATCAATATAAGGCTGCGTATAATATTTTTGATGTATCCTGTAAATCCTTTTTAAAAAGAGCTTAGAAAACAAGGTGTAACATTTTAGAAGGAGTAAATAAGCAAATGTAAATTAACTTTAGTTTTTTTTACTCTATTTTAACATTTTTATCATTTTACCCTACTGTTTTAATTCGAAACTGTTTTCAATACCTAAATTTTAATATGCCTACTTTTAATATACATTTGCATTTTACACCTTTGAACAACTATTTTACATTTTAAGGATCTTGTACCATTCTCTTGCAATATATGCAGTAAATTGTGTGTGCTACAATTTTATGCAATGTTAATGATGATCTTTTAAAATTTTAAAATTGTTTTACTGTATTTTCCATTTTAATTATTTTATTGTAAATATGTTGTCCTTTTCAAATGTTTCATTGTGAACGCACCACATAATTGTGTGTGCCACTGATACAAAAGTGTTGTTTCAATAAAGATTATTATTATAAAGATGGGAATTCAAAATGCGTAGATGTTTTTCAAGGTTTTATTCTTAGAAAGGCAATAAACTATCATACTAACTAAAACTAAATTATTTTAGTACCTGCAGCAGAACAATTTTGCCATGGTCCTTAATTAGTTCAAAAAGGGTGAGCTTTATGTCTCTTCGAAATATAATAACATAAGGAGATTCACTGGCATGATCGAGGTTAACATTCCAAAGTCTAGGGTAAGAAGTCATTATCTAAAATGTGTTATTTTATTACAGAATTACCTGATCAAAAGTCAGATATTTATGACTTTATACCACTTAAAAACTCGTCTCGATATAAATACGCAAAATTCAAAAACGACATCCTAGTTTTCAAAGCGATGTTAATTTCTCCAAGTGGTGAGGAAACCTGTGAATGGACAACGCAGCTAACACTTTCAGCTTTCGACAAAATGTTTAAGGTAACACTATTATAATAATAATAATAGACATTTCTTAAGCGCTTAACATAAAAATATCTCTAAGCGCTGAACAAGATCAATTTACCAACATTTCATTAATTGAAAACATTACAAAACAATATTAAATTTTAAAAAGATGAGTTTTCAAAGCCGACTTAAAAATAAACTAAGTGACGAGATAGAACGAATTTCCTCTGAGAGAGCGTTTCAGACCGATGGTGCAGCAACTGAGAAAGATTTACTTCACTTGACTGGAGGACATTATTTAAATTAGCTGACTTGATTTGACTTACGTAAGTAACCTGACTCACTAACTTGATTTAAGTGACTTGACTTGGCTTAAGTGACTTGACTGTCTTGACTGGCTTAAGTGACATAGTGACTTAACTGGCTTGACTTTGACTTAAGTGACGTTACTTGGCTTATGCGATTTGACTTGGATTAATTGGCTTGACTTAAGTGACTTTACTAGGCTTAATTGACTTGGTTTGGCTTAATTAACTCGACTGCCTTGACTTTAATTAAGTGACTTATTTGGCTTTACATGAATTAAGTGATATGATTTTTACTTTAGTGACTTGACTGAAGGTAAGTGACTTGAATTTACTTGAATTTAGTGACTTGACTAACTTGATTTGAGTCGGGACAAACTCTTCTAAATTCAAGACGAAGATTCGACTTAATATTTGATTAAATAAATAAAATCATCTGACACCAAATTAATTAATAAAATCATCTGACATCAAATGCGTCCCGTAGTAAGTAGATTATCATACCTATACTTATGTTTGAACCATCATCATGGTAATTGGGCAAACACTATAATGTCACATGGTTTTCCACAACAATTTATCCAGTTTTCAGGTTTCTGTGACATGTGATTTGCTAATTCACCATCGAAAAAAATACGTATTAACGACACCGACTTCACGTCGAGTCGAAACTCTCGACATCGATGATGTCTGAATTAGCATTATATAAACCCTACGTAAAATGCTGTGGAGTGAAATGACGTAGTTTGATCAATTCCTTAATAATGATTGTTGTAATTTGTTTTTACAGAGACAAACCCGATCAAAACTAAAGATGAAGATGGCATGTATAGATATTATACCAGGTTGGTGGAGGTTTGTTCTCCGTCAATCCGGTGTTGACAATCCATTCCCGTACACAGCGTCATTTTTTGTCGGAAAAAGTGGTAATGACAAAAAAACAGTCTCAGGTTAGTAGGCCTAAATCACAAAACTGTTATGCCCGCGTAATTAAAGGCGCGTTAAGTGATACAAAACGCACGGGTGTATTGATTAGTAATAGGATCGTCCTCCTTTTGTCTTTATGCGCGGCTTTCCGTATGCTACCTGTGAGTTTGTGTCGCTACCCGTGACGAAATATCCACCTTTGCACCAGTGGTGGCGCCAGGATTTGCACGACGGGGAGGGGGATGGCCCCCGACAGAAGGGAAACGAGGGAGGTCCGGGTGGGCGTGGTTACCGGTTTGGTTCTAAAGATATTTTAATTTTGCTTTTCCTCGACAAAATTCTCCCCGACGAGTGTAGGGGGGGGGGCAGCCTTCCCCGACTGGGGGAGGGGGCTGCGCTGGCGCCACCAAGTCAACAATACAGTCGTTTAGATTGCACTCCACTGTACCAATCTTAAAAATGATAAAACGATATCTAAAAAAACTGTATAATGCAGTGTCTAGAAATGTGACAGGCCATTCGTGCTGAGAAGGCATTGGAATCATTTGCGAGACATGAGGACGTATAGTATGCATACATTCATAACTTTAGCCCCTTATCGGCAACAATTCTCGTAAGCGGACACCTACCGTAAGCGGACACTTTTCCCGGACCCGAGGGTGTCCGCTTACGGAAGGTTTAACTGTATGTTGTCTATTAATAGCCAAGTGGGTAAAATTCCTCCAGGACTGTACAACATATAAGATTGTTAACTAAACAGCGCCCTCTAACTTTTCACACTTGCAGTTATAGAGCTCCTCTACCTGGAAATAAGAGTTGTAATTATCCTGCGTGAATATTCATTAGTGAGGTTTTGCAACTTTACGAAATACAAAAACGGATGTGCTTACGTCACGAATTCTTGTAATGTTTAAGTAGAACACCTTGAAAATCTGCCAGTTGGTCAATGTGTTTTACGAAAATCATCAACAATTCGTAGGTAGAAAATTTGATATTTTTGAAGACATTTAGCAACATTAAAAAATGGAAGTATGACGTATCTATTTTCTTTATGGTATTTCGTAAATTTGCGAAATCTCACTATTATGCAATGCTGAAGGTTCATGATCATTACCCCAGATTTCTTGGTTTACCTCTTCCTGTTCGTTTTTTAGAATTAGTCATTAACAATTTGTTGTTTTAATATTTCTTCCTTATCGTTAAGACTTCCTTATCTACGCTTTAAAGTACATTATATCTCTCTCTACTCGGCCATTATTTCCCTAAACTCTATGTCGTTTCACAATTCAAAGTTTTGAAAATCAAAACAAAAACAATAGTGCGTTATTTGGTCTAGTACTACTGCAGTAATTATCAGTAAGGTCATTTTAAAAGAGGGAGGCTTAAGGTTGGTAAAATTGAGTAAGAAAAACCGAGATGCCGTGGAGTTTTTGGACGTGAGAAAAACAACAGCGACAGACAATAGAAACAAACCCATGACCTCGGGATTGAAGGCAAAAAACATATGTAGCAAAAACATTGTATTTAAGAAAAAAAACCCGAATATTGGGTAGAAAACCAAAAAGTATACATACGCGAAAATACCACATAGCATTTGGATTTTTATAATTACTCGTGTTATTGATTTCTTTTAGAAAATATCAAAGGTCTTTGGAACTTGGAAGCATTGATGGAAATAAGTAGTGAGGATATTAATCTGCAAGCTAAATGGAGTCGTGTAACCCCGTTAGATTCAGCACAGTATTTCAGACGCATCGCAAATGTTGATCTTAATACTCAATCATCGCAAAACATTACAAGTCTTTCAAATGAAAAGTCGGAAAACATGGTTGATGTTGAAGATGATGATCAGGGAGGGCATGTGCTGCGAAAACTTCGCGAAGAACGGATGGCAGGCGTTTTTCGCAATAAATTCAAAAACATTCCAATCTACGGGAAAATAAGAAACAAATGGTTTATGTTAAATAAAATAGAGATGTAAGTACTATGGTTCACCCATTCCCTGCCATAGACAGCAGAATGTAGCGCCTGTTTCGGGCAGCAGGACATGACATGATCCTTAGGGGTGGAGTATGTCTTTGAATGCCGCGGCGAAATTTACCTCAGTGACGCGTTATAAATGTATTATTATTATTATTAGTAGTAGTATTACCAACCGAAAATTTTGAACGGGAGACTGCACCAAAAAACAAGGAAGACCCACTTACCAACTGAACAAAAGGCATGGCCAACCGACATTACTGACTAATGTTTAAAGACAAAATTATAGAAATCATTAAACGTAATTAAAATGTATATTTCCTCTTCCACACAGAAGCTTAGCAGTTAGATAATCCCACAGATGTATTATGCATGTTAAAAGGACATATTCAGCCTACCCAAAATTATCTAGCCTCAGCTAGGCCTACTACCATCGTGGACCTACATGAATGTAGAACAAATCCTTCTTCACTCCATCTTCCATTAAAGCATTTCCCTGGTGTCATTAGGCCTATTTATATATCGCTAAATTATTGCCTATCTTACTTTCACCTTACTACTGTCTTGATTTTGTTTTTCAGATCATTGAAAAACCCATCAGCATCACCCGTCATAAATTGTATAATGATCACTTCAGTTTTGTTTGTTTTATTACGATGGTAGGTATGCTAGTCTGTTAACAAGAACAAGAACTTTTTATTCAAATCGACTAACCGACATAACTGACCGATAAGCATGACCGATTAAGACCACCGAACAATTACAGAATTCGAAAAATTACATGATTATAACGAAATGGGGATGGAAAGGCAAAAAAAAAAAAAATAAAAAAAAAACGCTGTGCCGTTTCACCAAAATTTAAATAGCATGCCTTACAAAGTGACCAACCGACCAACCAAATTTACCAATTCAGTGGATTCACAATACGGTGCGCCAACTATCGGTTGCAGTAGACAAGCTAAAATTCGCAGTGCCTTATGGGAAAAGGTCGATATCGAAAGGCTGAGCTGAGCTGCGGCCTGCGAAAGCGAGCTGCCAAGACTGCATAGTGAGTAGGCTTCGTATTTACCAGGACAGTTAAATTCCCTGGTAATTACCCTCTAAGACTAAAGTAAACAACATATCCTGTATATTTTCTTCCGATATTTAGTCAATTGTCGTTGAATTTTTCCTCCATTTTGGCCATGATTTTTTTTGTTGAAGTTTCCGAATGCTATTCACTCACTACCACACTTAAAAGTGCAGCCGCGATATCGACCCCAAAGTTGAAATCGGCCTGTCCGTGGCAACCGATACCTGGCGCACCGCATTGCAAATGTACGGCATTAAATGATCAAAATACATAGAGCCTGTCTGCTAAACTTTAAACTGGACTTTTAATTAACACAGATTCATTATTTTGCCTTTTTTAAAGGAAATTTGTTGTTCGTGTTACAATGTAGTAGTATTAATAATAATAAAAATAGTAAATAGTAATAATAATGATACTAATATTAATAATAATTAATAATTAATATTAATAGTAATAATAATAGTAATAGTAACAATAACAATAACAATAATAACAGTAACAATAATAACAATAAAAACTATAATAACAATAATAACAATAACAATAATAACAATAACAACAACAACAACAACAACAACAACAATAATAATAATAATAATAATAAATTAAACAGTAAGGAATGTAAAATATTTAAAAATACATGTAAAACATAGTTACGTTACATTGTGAAGAACATAGAAATGGGCTTAAGCGTAATGAAAACTAAACACAAAAGAAACCAGCTGACCAAACGACTGATCTCTGATCTGCAACAGTATCCACAAGGATCAAAACATAGGGCTACTAAGAAAATACCAGCTAAATATAAAAGAAAAAAATGAAGTAGCTGTAGCACAGCCGCTGCTTGGGTTAGTTACTTTTATTGCTTAATGCAGTGCTATTTTGGTTGGTTAATCACATTTGTATTGCTCATTTAGGCGCTATTGACGTTCCGATACTCACCTTTCGTACTTTAATCACAATAGACTGATCGTGACCGTTGAGGACGCTGCATAGTTACACAAATCAAACAGTTTCATTTTGTGTGGAGAATCGAACAAAACGAATATCTTAATATATTGTTGTATTAAGTAGATCCTGAAATTAAACTGGGTATATGCGTACATGACGTTTCAATACGTTGGAGTCACCAATGACTGTTGAGTCAATTAACATGCAGATCATTGTCTAAAGAAGGTTTGTTGGCAACATTTCGAAACGTTAAATTTCATGAAGCCTTTCAGGTCTACAATTATATTATCTTAAATCATTGATATTTTTGTTATTTTAAAGATTTTTAAGTAATGTTTTTCGTGTTTTTTCAGGTTGGCACTCTTGAGAAAGTGGAACATGAAAAAGATTTCTGGAGTTAAATCAATTGCTAAATCAGTGTTTTTCTTCCTGGTACTCTACACGCTAGTTTACATTATATGCTATTTCTACTTAGGCAGATGACTTACTGCTGTGCTCAGGACGATAAACAAAAAGCTGCCGGAGGAATGGGGGAGGGGTGGGGTTTCCTTAGGAGACCAGGTTTGAGGCAAACACGTTTGTACGCCTTAAACCGTTAGGAGCCCGACCGTCTAGGGAACTTAATTACTTATTTCATTTTTTCTACTATCAACTCAATCCCAAGTGTGTGGGGGTTGGGGTATGGTTTGATCACTTCGAGCACCGCTCGATAAGGCACTGCCAAGCATTAAATAATTAAGTAGCACGAGGAAAACAGTTTAAGAAAGTTGAAGCAACATATGTTGAGTATATTTAGATTTATATTTTTATACAAAAATTTAAAAATAAAAGATAATTGCCTGAAACTATAAATTGAAGTAGTATTCGACTAGTTCAATTTATCGTTCATTTTATCCGGGCAACCAATTAATTTCTGCTGCGAGCTTCAAGTTAATCAGTGCAATTAAAGATTAGGGAAAATCTCAAGAAGTTGTTTGTAATTGTTTTATTTGTATAGTGTTTGTGCGAGTTGTATGGCCGAGCGGTTAAGGCAGGGAATTACCATAAGCCAAACCAAGGAGGTTTTAAAACCTCCTTGGCCAAAGCAATAACAGCAGCATGGGTTCGGGGCCCGCTTGCACCATGGTATGACAAATGCAATAGTCAATTTTCTCTGTGATGTGAAAAAAGACCTTTTATTTTTTTGTCTCTTGTGGGTCATCCCACTTATTTCTCATAATATAAATAATACAATATGTGTTACAATATTGCTCAATATAAGACCTTTTATTATTAATTTATTACTGTAGGCTACCTGCATTTTTAACTTAACTAGTTGTTTGTTATAATTTGAATTCTTGTTAACATAATTACTAAATTTAGAAAAAAAGCTTGAGGATTCCAATTTTAGAAGTTTGAAAATGTAGTTTAATTCCGTATATGCGTGAGGTTAAAGATCAAATTACAACCACATTATCATTTTTTTTATCTTTTTATCATTTGACCTGACCTCACCTTGGTAACGCACATGCGCAGCTGAAACAGTCAAAGAGCTATTAATTTATTATGACAACCATTCCTGTTGATAATTCAACATTTTTATACAGTTAGGCCTTAATCTTTGAAAGTGTCTTCAATAAAACTGGTATAAAATCAATGTTTAAAAGTTTTTTGTGTGTTTGTTGGTTTGTTTTGTTTTTTTCCACGCATACACATACATAACATGGAATTGTCAATAAATAAGAATATGAAAATGACAAAAATAATAATAGAAAAATACTGGTCCGTTTTGTGCGTTACATGTTTTTAAACAGAAGATCGGAAACTATACCGGAAGTAATAATACTTTAAAATGTTGGTGAACTCGAATTGTTTTCCGTTTGTGATTTTAACATAACTTTAAATGTAGGCTCTTGTCTTGAAAGTTGGCAGGCATTTTATGGTTAATAATTTTACAATATAATCATTGCTTTTAGTGTGTTGTGATGAAAGAATAATGCCTTTTATCAATACATGTAGCAAATACAATGCAAGGGGCCATTCATAAAATGATGTAAACAACTTGTAACAAGGGGTAGGGGGGGCGTGGGAAATTAGTTGTGGTATCAAGATTAGTAAATAAAGTATTTGTTATTCAACGACTTTAATATAATGAGAAAATGTGCTGCGGCCAATAGCCTTTAAGAGTTTGTGACGTCATTTATGTTGGCCGGGGGGTGGGTTAGATATGCGTTACAATATTAACAATAGGTGAGGGAGGGGTAAAAAAAGCAGCATCAAAATTTGTGTCACATCACTTATGGATAGTCCGTAAGGACCAAATTAGCAAGTGGCATGGTGGGTAACGCGGAGAGATGTTAGTTGTGTGTTTGGTTGGGTGTATGGGGTTGGGGTTGGTGTAGAATGGGTAACCAAAGAGAGTCAAATAACAAAATCGAGCGGGGATGTATCATCTGACAAGAGATAGAGGAATTGAAAGCAGGCATGTGTTAGGCCCCATAAAAAATAGTTTATCACCCCCGCGCGCATTTTTTTACTGAATTCAAACGATTTTTTTCTGTCATATTCACTTAAAATGCTTTGGAAATTCTTAAAATAAATTAATATGAACGACTGTCGAGTTCACAAACGATGTACACAAAAACTCTGTCATAGGCGTAAAATGATGTATACTCCGGCTATAGGCTGGTGCGCTAGTGGGCGTCGTATTTTCGTGGGTCTAAAATTAAATGATAGACGATCTTTCCCAACGCGAGATCACTACAAAATTGGGGATCGGTTAAAAAATAGAAAAGAAAAAAAAAAACTCTCTCCCTCATCAGTTTTGTGATGTTGGTACGGTGATAAACTAATGATTTTTTTTTCATGGGGCCTTATAACTTAAGTGTTTATGTTAGCTGTCAAAACTATAATGAGCTTTCGTAATTAAAACACATTTAAAAAGTTATTTAATTTGATTGATTATCCACTGAAAACTGCGCAATATAAAAGATTTTTCTCTAAGATAAACATCAACAATTCAAGGACGTAGGTTTTTCAGAAATATTCAGGATAAATAATATTAACCCAGCTCTAACACTTTGGTGTAATGAACTATTAAGTTGGTATCTCATAAACTGTCAAACCTGAATGTGATACCGCGTCACAGAATCCCATAATCAAAAAGGACGGATAAGTCGCAAAGATAGTTTTTCACAATGGGCATAAACGCAAAATGCTCAATTTTAAAAATGTGCCTTTTATTTCAAAATCATAGACCTATAGTAAATATTTAACTTTAATATTACATACAAATTATCAAATCACGATTATTACATGTCCAAAAAAAATGCAATTTAAAATGATCAAGTTACTGAAAATAATAACCGTGCTGTGGGTCCAGTGGCTGGATCTCAAATAAGATACTAAAAGTCTGTAAGCAAGAGCTAAAATATAAACGTAAGTAAACAGACAGATAAAAAACAAGGACCGACGTTTCGACTAACGCTAAGTCTACTTCAGAGATAATAATTATAGGAGAGGAAAATAAATAAATAAATCATGCTTTATAAACCAACTATGGAGAGGCGTTGTTAGGTCATGGAAGGGAACATGGTGTGCAGTCGGATTTGAACACAGGACCTCGGGATTGGAAGGAAAGCATGCTGACCACCGAGAGCTACAGCCTTACTCAAGTTTGTTATTTAGCAGGACGTTTGTCATCCTAAATGTTATTGGTCAGTCGATCGCTAAATTGGAAAAAAGACGAATAGGCCTATACTTAGAAATTCAGATTTAGTTTGTAGATAGGTATGGTTTCCTTATATGAAGTGGTTAACTCGCCACATGGCAATTAAAGTTAACCGAATCCTGTATAACATAGCCTTAGTATTGTCTTTATTTCCCTTCCTTCTTCCTTCCTTGAAATATGAACGTACGGCCTTATAATCTATGAGTTGCATGTTGCTGGTTACTTTTCCTTACGGATACACATATTCAGTTGGTTAAAATACAAGCAAATGACCACAGTTTAGATTCTTTATCGTCTATCATTCGAAACCTGTACTAGAATTTGTAAGTACGTCCGTTTATTTAATATTGATTTTAAAATTAATAAAAAAGGAAAACAAAATAATTTGAATACTGTCTTTTTAATCTTTTAATCATTTTAGGCCTGTATTCTGCCCTACCATAGTTTCATTCCATATTTATTTCAGTTTCTCTATAACTATAGGCCTATATCTGTGGCAGAGCCAAGCCAAATGAGGCATAAGTCGCAAAAAATGGTCAAATTTTCAATTATGTTGTTTTATTTAAAAGATATTAAGTTTATACATTCAACTTTCATCTAACATTAACAATCTTTTGATAATCTTCAAACAAATTCCAAAAATGTAATTTAAAATGGCCCTGCTTAGTCGGTATAGTGATAAGCAATTCTGAGACGCATTTTTCTCAAAACTTACATTCTAAATGTTCGAATTTATTTTGATTGTTTAAAAAAAAGGAAACATCATATGAAACTGAATTGTTTTTAATTAGAAGTGGGGATTCATACGTAGTGGTAGGTATTAAAAGAAACAAAATTGTTTTTGTACGTAAAAGATAATAGAGTGTAGTTTCATAATTTATAAAGTTTCAATTTTTATTTATTTGACTTATGCCTCCTTATACTTGGATCCACATATTTTGTTATATAATAATATCAATTATTGATATTATTAATAACAAAAAAAAATAAAAATTTACTAACATATCTATATACATTCCCCCACCAATCTAAAGAAATGGTTAATAGCATTAAAATAAATATAATAAACAATTATAATTGGATTTGCATGGCTTAATTCTTGAGAAAAGCAAATAACTACTGGCAGGATCAACCATATATCTACCGTGAAGCGAAGGCTCCGTGCAAACCGGTTAGATACTGTCGTCGGACAGGGTGCCGTAGACGAACACGTATAATTTGATTTAATTGGAAAAAATGATATACATTTCAATCTATGTATTTAACAGTTTAAACTAGTCTTGCTTCTATATTATCACATTGTAGTCTTCTTCAACATTAACAGTACCTCTTTGAATGCATGTCTTGATGCTGAAAACGTGTCTGTTCACACCAGTACAATTCATGTTGAGCCCAAAAATAAATCACGAATTAATCTCGAATTTGGTCAATGTTTGCATGTTAGTTATTTTACTTGTGCTTTCATTATAAAGATATGATATCAAGATGGTGTATAAGCTGCTACAATGCAACTGGTTTATTTTGCTGATATGTTCGAAGTTACATCTTGTTGAAGCGCAGACAGGTATGTTTTATTCATTTTTAACAAATGTTCATGGTCACATTCTATAGAGTTGAGTTTTTTCCCGCCTCTTACAGAATGAGGATCTACATCATGCTTCTAATCCAAGTCTCATTATGAGACTTAGGAATTGGCGTTGTTAGGTCGTAAGGAAGAATCTAGTGTGCAGCCATGTTCGAACCCAGGACCTAAATTGGGGAGGCTAGTATGGCTTTTACCACCAAGTTATAGTGCTACAGTTGTTTTAAAAATATTTAACTCGCTCAGTTATATTGCTAGGCGTCTGTTTGTATGTAGGCCTCATTTTGTTTGGTTTTAAAAAAATTTTATTTGAAGAGCGACATCAACGCCCGATTTATATTGAACATTAAAAAAAATGTAAAAAAAATTGATTTGAAAAGCAGAGACTCGTCAAACTTATAGGATAGTATTTAATAAAGTGACGTGGTCATTAAGCATACCGTATCTGGTTAATATGGACGATCAAAATAATAAATGTTAGGTCAATCTGGATAAAAGGGACCGTACGTTTCTCAATTGGTGTCGTGAGTGTAAATTTGTGAATAAACTCTTTAGGCAGTGAGGCTTTCAATTAATTCTGGAGACTAGCCAACCAAAATAGTATAGTTTTATGACATCACATTACAGCAGTAATTTGTTATGTGAACATCGAATTTGCCAATTCTAACAAAATTAATCATGTTTATTATTAATGCTATTTTGACAGATAGCACCGGAAGTGATTGGAATATAGCCAACGAGGATCCAACAGGTAGGACATGGTAGTCACTAGACTTAACATAGTATCCCTTATTTCACATTTACAATTCAGTCCAACCAAAACAGAGGTCCCAAGTTGTCAAAACAGAATTCCTTGAGATGTTCATGGTCATCCTACCACTGTTGGTAGGCCTATATCTACCCTTCCTGAAACATGTGTACAAATGCCCTTATTTATAAGCTTAATGCCGTGTCTGTTATAAAATGATAGTTTATAGCATGTCTTGTCACTGCTAAAATGTGCTATTACTGTTCCCCAAAACACTACTTAACTTCCTAGTTGCTTGCTTTCAACCAATATTTTGAAACAATAGTGAAATTTATGCTCTGATTGTGAATCTTTTACAAATCTGGAGAAATTCCTGGAGAAAAGTAAATTCCGGGAGAAAATTTGATAATTCCGGAAGCCCACGAGATGCTCCAAAATTCCTGGAGACTCCAGGACAATCCTGGAGACTTGGGAGCTCTGCCAAAATGGATTCATTTACATCACAAGACAAGGAAATCTTATACTGAAATCAAGTAATCGGTTTTCCCGCTATTGGTCCCTTTTTTCAAACACAAACATTATATCGGAGCTTATGCAATGCCGTACAATATCCATTGGTGCCAAAATGTATTCAATGATTAAAATATTGCAAAGAACTTAAATCCAATGTAGGCTACCAACTTTTGTTTTTCGAACACATTATTTATTAAGATTATGCTCTGTTTGGCCCGAGTAGTTACGATCCAGACATGTACGGTAAGTTATATATGCTGAATTTAGTATACTGTAGGCCTATTACAAATTTTCAACAGTCTAAAATTAATAAAACAATTGGTGTGGCAAGCTATAAGGTTGTTTGTCATCCCTAGCCTTAAGGTATCTCATTGATGGAAAAATAGAAATTTAAAACATATTCAATCAACAATTCACTATAATCGGCTATAGAAATGAACTACGTACAGAGCACAGTGATTTGACCTTGGTTCGCCGAGTTTGTTTGTTTTATTTGTTTCTTCACACATACAAAAAAGTATTTATATAGCATACAGATAAAAAAACATGAGTAACATAACCATAATACAGTAGAACCTCTGTTTTAAGTACTCCGATTCTAAGTACCCTGGATTTTACATATGCCTCATAAAACAATGTTGTCATCAACGTTTGAATTTTTAAGTTTGATTCACCATGCAATAAACGTTTAATGAATGTTTAACCCTCCATATATTTTTTGGGTTTCTTTAGCATGCAACTCATTATGGCATACTTTTATATTATTTAGTTATGCTGTAGAGTGAAAGGGTGAGTTAATTTGAACTGACCTGGGTTTTAAAAACCCCATGTTTTACACACCCCTTTTGGTCCCTTACAGTACGTAAAATAGAGGTTCAACTGTACTATAGACATGAAAAGAAGCAAAATGATGTGTGAAAGGAAGCCAAACAAAGTTTTAAGTTAAACATTAAGGCATGGCTACCTGTTAAAATTACATTAAAATTACAACGTTGGACAAATAATAAGTATACAGTGGAACCTCAACCTTGCATACCTCAATTTTATGAACTCTCATCTTACATATCTTTGAACTTGAAAGTTTGGAATAACTGGTGAAAACGTTTCCATAGCGACCACAACAGGATTTAACACTTTATTCACTAATTATATGGCATTATGATGAACAAAAATCCAGTACACCAAAGATGCAGGCTCCTAAAAAAATATTTATTATAATTATGCTCTAAATTGACAGATACCCCAAGCATTTACGACCCAACCCAAGACCAGACAAGTAAGTTATAGATTGATATATTTACTTAGTTGATAGATTATATTGGTGGCTTGCTTTTTTGCCAATTTTTGTTTGTGCTAGTTTTGACGCAATCTTCCATTTGAGCCTACAATTCTAGTCCAATGCATTTTGTGCTATATACACAATCAACTTTAGCATTGTTTATATTTACTTTGGATTCCCGAGTCACATTTTTTAAATAAAAAAAAATATATAAAGTTGGTAAACTGCAAACAAAATAAAAACTTATTCAATTAATTACAGATTTTATCGTACGTTTGTTGCAGACTTTTCCTTGGACAAAGTAAAGTCGTATCATCAAAAGGTTTCGCAACGTTACGAAATACTATTACGAAAACAGATACCTCACACTTTCATTTTTTAAAACTATCTAAATACAACCAAAATTATATATATTTTTCTATCTACGAATAGATGATGATCGTGGTCAAATACTGATCAACTGTAGTAGATATTCAAGGTGTTCAATTCCAACATTACAGGAATTTATGATGTAGTAGTTTCTCGTTTTCGTATATCTGGAAGTTGCAAAACCTCACTAATATTACCCTAGTAGTTAGATCAACTTTTGTATGCACTTTTAGGTCCAGAGAAATTGACTTCAAAAATTGGTTTAGGGTGGTCAAGAAATAATT
>JAOTQE010088452.1:0-14964 GCA_025631205.1 Nesometra sesokonis
GATGTGAACTTCGAACTTTATAAGCTGTAGTTTGTTAATAATAAGTTAATAATAACGGAATGATGATGATGATGATGATGATGATGATGATGATGATGATGATGATGATGATGATGATAACCTTTGGTTGAAATGTGATTATTCTACGTTAGTTTTATGGTTGATCTGTGTGATGATGACGACGACGACGATGAAGATGACGATGACGACGATGATGATGATGACAACGACAACGACGACAACGATGATGATGATGATGATGATGATGATGATGACAAATGTAAAAATCACTTTAATCAGTATGTCGTAACATATCAACGACAAATGTAATAAATCCATTTTACCGCGAATTTATAAAATGTCAACAAAAAAATAGTCCTCATTATGGACACTTTTTTATTTTCTGATAATCATAAAATTATCGTTGAAGACTATAATGATTAACTAAAAGTACAAAAAGTAGCATATCTTTCATTTCACAAAAGCATTAAGTTTGGTAAATAGATCCAATGATAAATGAAAAGGCCCCGTGTACCCCGTCGGATTACATTCTTAAATTCTCGCAATTTTGAAAAACAATAATGGTTTATGAACTCATAGACATGGATGATATGATGGGGAATTTAATTGCGTACTGATCAAAAAGTTCTATTACATCCAATACAATTAAACTAATGGTTTTGGAGATGTTCGCTATTTAAATAGTCGCGTGACCGAAAGTTCAAATGTCAAAAATTCAAATATCCATAAACATCACCATGCTCGATATCATTTTAAAGCTCTCAGACTATGATTAAAAATGATGGTTGTTAATATAGGCCTATATTCCTAATATGCTTGTAAAAAAACTGTAGATATTCCTATGTTGGTTGAAAACATTAGAAACTGTGCAGAAAGTCATATTCTCATTGTACAACCTTATACAGAATAGGTTGGTCTTTCTTATGATACTCAACATGGTATTTGAAAAACTTGACTTGACGCATTTGTGTCTACGTTTAATCAACAAAGTTTATTGACAGGAAATTATTTGCTCAGTTTGTGATAGGCCTATATTTCCAATGATACTATTCATGGCTGTGTTTGGTCGTGTTTCCGCAGGAATTTTAGATTACCCGATAAAATGCCATCCAATCAAATCAATTAAAAATGCAACTGCGCAAATAGTCTTGACTCAAGACGGTGATTCGGTTTAATTCGTGAAAGACGATTAAAAGGCACCCATTGCGTTCCATAGCAGGTGAATCGTCATACCTTTCTTAAACCTCACACCAATAAAACTTCATCATCCACTGGTGGCGCATTTCATTAAACACTTAAAATTATAATATACAGACTTGGAGAAAGTCTACTGCGCAAACTAAGTTTAGACCATACTGAATTGTGAGTTGACTAGTTTTTGATTCCCCTTTTCCTCGCGTGGCACCCTGGTGGCACCGTGATGCGTAAAAAACAAGATAAAGGTTGACCCCGGGTGAAAGGTAAAAAACAATCGCATTTAGCTCAATTATCGGATAATTATCGGCATCATTTTATTCTGTTAGAATAGGTTAAATACCCGTTTCTGCATCAATTTTATCGGATAATTTTATTGCGATAATTTATCATATTTAGTGCTTTGTCATAAAACTGAACATTGTCCATTGAATCGAATGCCAATACTTCATTGAGGTGCATACCGATAGGTGCTGGTTGCTTTATAATTGACGTACGTTGCTTTACAAAAGTCGTCACGCCGAGGAGGAGATCCGTGTAAATGACGTCGAAACTGACAGCAAGATGAGTAATAATATGAATTTTCAATTTGAAAAAAAAATTATCACATTAAATCTATAATATTGATGAATATTTTCAAACATGAAAATACATGTATTAATATATTAGCATGAATTAAATGTTCCATGCTATATCCCAGGCCTCACCAGTGTTAAGTTTAATTTAGTTTATATTTTTTTTATTTCGTGTTACATCCAACAGCAAGTTTTACTCGCCACTTGGATGAGATCTACGCCATGCCTCCTAAACCAAGTATCATAATGAGGCTTAGGGAGTGCCGTTGTTAAGTTGTGGGAACCAACCTGGCGTTCAGCCAGGTTTGAACCCAGGACCTCGGATTGGAAGGCAAGCATGCTAACCACAAAGCTACAGCGCCACTCTCGGATTTATAATCGTGCATACTTAAATAATATTTATTATTAGCTTCAATTAAATTAAACTAAATTAAATTATAAACATAAATTCAACCCAAATTCAATGTTCATGGTTCCTTAAATATTACTTCATATCACCAATCGATGTTTCACAATAGAAGCGCGTGGAAACATCGATTGCGCGCCGACTATCGACCCGAGTCTATTCAGCCGAAGCATTCAATAAAGCGCCGAAGGCAAGCACAAATGTATAGGCTACTAAGTATTATACATTGTAATGTATACATGGTAATTACAAATAATTAGCGTCTTTGAGAATATGCTTAATCCATTTAGGCCACACTACCAGATGTTTGCGAGATAATATATTCAGGTGCGAAAAAATGACACTCAACTGCCGGCTAAGAAACACTTTTGTGTTATTAGGATATAATTTATTAAACAATTTTTAAAGACATTTTTTTTTTTATTCAATTATGCCCTTTTAATTACGTACTAGTCAAACATTTACAGTATACTACATCCAATACAATATTGTTTATCATCAGGCCCGTATGCTGGTTTGCGAATGGGGTGGGGGTGTCTTTTTCGTAAAACGGACCATTATGAGGGTTTTATTGGAAAAACAAATTACAATTGGTGTGGCTCCAAGGCCCAGAAAATGTTTGTCAACAGATCCTTTCCACAGTATTGAAATTTTTCAAATTAAAGGTTAAAAAAAAATACAAAATTAGTATTCTAAGACAAAATTGTTTCAAGAGAAAGATGTAAAATAGAGCGTCTGAATAATTTACCTTAGATATGTTATCTGCGGGTAGATGGTGATCTTAACACTGTAGAAATGCAGTTCCATGTAGGCGCCTACTATTTGGATTTCTTCAGCATTCGTCACAAACATTTAAATTATAATAACTGTTTTACAATCATTGTATTTTTAACATTATTTTGTCAAGACAAATTATTTACATATGTCACATATATTTTATGTTGTCAATGTCGTTATATTTGGATTAAATTTACTTCCATTTATTGACAAATTTGAAACATTTATGAAAGCTTGGGGCGCAACAGCTTCGACGTTGCAACAGCATTGGAACGTAACATTTGATTGGTTAGATTCCGTAATAGTTGGCACTTCCATGAAACTGCACTTTGGGGCTATGTATTCTGTGGAAGTTCGCTATCTAGCCGTAAATACTAGGCCTTTTCCAGACCTTAACTAGGCCTATATTTTACCTTCACGATGATGCGTTAGACGAAAATAATTATTATGTCCTATTTCGGTATTTTTGAGAGACATCACAATGATTAAAACAGAAATGTGATATATCTCACACGCTAACGCCGCCAGATTGGTTTGATACGCTTGATGTTTAAAACATTTTTGAAATTATTAATGTTGACGTTTATAGTATAATTGTGCTATTTTGTCGCGTTTATATCGGAACATTATTAAAACTAAACTCAGGTGTTTGTGAAATACCGTCCACTCTGTAACAAGCTCGGATCATGTTAAACGTAAGTTACGAATGTTAGATATTTTCTCGGTTGAGTAGGTGTTATGCTATTTATGGCAATAAATTTTATCGTATTATGTCAATAATGACATGTACGTGGTGTAAGCAATGATAACAAAACAAAGTAATCGTAAATGATTACACCCTCGCCTATGTTTTCAAGGAAGTTATGTTTCCCTCTTTGTGTGTTTGTTAGTTTGTGTGTTCATACAGCGTAAAACCATAGTTTTCACTCTTTTCCTACTTTCACTGTGATAATAAATAGGTCAGGGAGATATCAGTCACACACAATAGACATACTACATACTCTTTTCAGGGAGTATATCAGTAAACTGTCAGGCATATTTAGCTACTGTATTTTTTGTCACTTAAGAGAGGGCAGTAGATACAAAATTATAGGCCTATAGATTAGAACCAGAATCCTTGTGGTAAGGCGGACCAGCACCAAACCAGATACGGTTAATTCTGACATTGTTTGAAAATATGAAGTAAATCGGCCCAATAGTTTTTGAGATATGGATGCAGACAGACACACATACACACAGACAGACGCAGCTCATTGCAATACCCTCTCCCCACATCAGTGGGACGAGGGTAAATAGGCCTATATGACGACAATTTAGTTTATGCAGCAAAGTTCGTTTAGAAGGGTACATGCAATTTAACTTTTAATGGATTTAAACAAAATGGTAACATAATTTTTTTGTGGCGGGCCGGCCTGTTCCCATGATCGTGATGGTGTTAATATTAAATATATTTCAATTTATCTTACCTGCGACCTGTTCTTCAGTAAGGTCTGCAGAGTTTTCATTCCCCTTACTCTATAAAAAAAAATTATTATATTATTGTACTTGTTTACGGTACATTATTAACCTTCATCGCCATTTGTCATTTCTTATTCAGAAAAATACATACATACCAATATTGGAAACAGATGCCGTACTGTAGTATTTATCTGTCTTCTAGGTGTATCCAAAATTTGTCAGTAGGTAGTTTTCGCCAAACTACATTAACGTTATCCGTAGCATCGCGATAAGCTCCGCCCCTTTGTCCCAAAACGATTTGGAACGGCGATTTTGATCGTTAATTTTGAAAAATGACGATTTTCACAACGATCGACAGGAGAAGGAGTCACTTTCGACGTTAAAAAAAGTTGACCATTTGGCAAGTTACAACTCCCGAAAATTTAATAAATAACACAAATTGTATGATTATTTCTAGGCCCAAAACATGTAAATTCTTGCCGCGGACAATGTTGCCTCGCGAGTACCCAAATTTAACGATGCAAATCGTCAAAGTTGAACTCGGTTTAACTTTGACCATCCAAATCGTCAACATTTTTTAACCTCGAAAGTGACCCCTTTTCCTGTCGATCGTTGTAAAAATCGTCATTTTTCAAAATTAACGATCGAAATCGCCGTTTTTTGGAATAACGATCGACAGGAAAACAGGCTTAACGATCGACAGGAAAACAGGCTTACGTTAAACGTTACGAACGTTCTCCAAAGCACGTTAAATGTGAAAATCACGGTAGTTGTTACGGCAACTCCTTGGACTTATGATTATGACGTCATCCGTTAATGGGTTAACGTATTTCAGTGAAAACTGCCTAGTGATATTAAGAAGACACAAAATGTTACGAGAAGATCTTACAATGTAAATATAGCGCGCTGACCGTATTTTGCATTTCTGTAATACACGTAAAACGCCATTTAACGCTCAAATCTACTCCTTATTTTGTAGAGGGCTCTATAAAATGCATTGTTTTATTTTCGTTTTAATACTAGTTATTTATTTAAAATAATTAATATTTAGATTTATTTTCTAAAGAGGTGATACTGAATTTAATATAGCATATAAATTAATTTCATTATTCAATTTTCAATTGCATTTACACACCACCAATCGCAATATTTTCTACCTGCGCGTTCGTTACTCCTTATTATGTAGCGGGCGCAATTCCATGGCATTAGTACTCTAGCATTACCTACTGGAATAGGCCAGTGCGTTATCTTTACATTGTAAGATCTTTGGTAAGTCATTTATTGATCATTTCAGACAGCGAGTGAATTTTACTCTTTCAAAAGTGAAATTGTACAACAATAGAATAACTTTTTGTAGAGAATTTCAGAATATCAAAATCACTCTCATAGGAATATAGCCGCTCTCCTAGAGAGACGTATGCCATTATCATGAAAGAGTGACAATTTCTCTCTTTTATAAGAGAGTATAGACCATCCCGGATCCTAATCCCGGGTTTTCCGGAGTGCAACATCACGGTTTTCCCCAGTACCGTTGTGCATCGTTTCGAAATGGGTCTATACACGGGCAAGCACGTGCATTACAATCAATATAGTAATGCGGACCACACCGGATCGGATCGAACACGTATCAAGGAAAGGCACAGTCTGCTGGCTGCTTTTACGGTCCTTACAAGGATTGCACATTGTCTACTGCATGGGCGGCGGAAGAGGGGCGGGGGTGATAACTCAGGGGGGACAGTCCCCCTGAAATTTTACTACAAGTATAAAGTTTAGAGGTCTAAAGCATAAAAGCAGCCCTAACCACCTTCAGGGATCAGGATACCACTAATTTAATTTAACCTTAATACCCCCCCCCCCCCTCCATCCTCTAAATCCGCGCCTGGATCATTTAATATCACGCTGGGTAAATTTAACGAAACTGATGAATTAAAGTTATAGCAAAGTGCGCCACCGTTAATCCTTATACTTCCTAAGCCACGAGAATTTAATTTAAATTTAATTACTACAAGTAAATCACATTTTATGATTTAAAATTTATTAGGGGGTCACACAGACCTTGTGACCCTCAAACTTTCACCAAGGGGAGGGGGGTCACGTAACCTCCAGGACCCCCGCCACTGACATGGGGTAATTTTGGCAGCTCCATTAATAGTGGATAGGCTTTGATAATTAAATATCCACGGCCCATGTTGTTGTTGTAGGGCTACGACAGCCATGGACAATAAAGGGGTTTATTGGAATATCTAATAGAAACAAAATAAATCTTTCGGATTTAAAAGAACGCTCTGAAAATAACACTACTGGACGGTGTCTGTATTCTTGCGACACACGCCATCCACCCATGAGTATAAGTGCGTACCTGGATTGATGCAATTGCGCGGATTAAGCTGCAACATGTTGATTATAATACATAATAATATAACAAAAAATGACAAGGAATTAAGAGTAATGAAATAAATATGAGGCCATCGTAGCATGTTTTAATAAAGCATTGGCTTTGGCCTATATTAAATAGCAAAATGCAGAAAAGATAACAATTATTAATTCAAGGGCCCTTGCAATTTTGCACAGAATATATTAAATAACTAGAGTAATCTCATTATTAAATTAATCAATTATGGAAAGTTTATCGTCTATATTTTAATAATTAAAATTCCGATTGACTAGCATTCAAGGAAAAGAAACTCAATGTCGTCTCCAATTTTAAAAAAAAATCACCAAAAAAATCTAAATTATGTAAGAATTATCAGTAGTGATAATTTGCTATGGAACGCGTCACGGTCCTAAGGACAACTGATTATTCAATCCGCAAATTAGACGAACGAAGCGAAACCAATTTAAATTTTTAAAATTTGAAACTTACCATGACTAGCTGCTGAGGTATCCTAAAATGTATTTGGCAAGAGTGTATAAAAGAGTTGTAAAGTTATGTGTAGAAGTGTATTCGCATTGATCCTGGTGTGACGACTGGCAAGTCACAGAGGCACGTCAGGCACTCATCCAATTCACGCATCTCTTTCACGGTAGCAGGTCGATATTTAGGATTAATTAATAATTTGTTTAGTGCCTTGCTAATAATCAACAACATAACGCTTGAAGGCCTTTTCGCGTTCACGTTCGTTAAAAAATCTATATGATCATATTCCATCGAAATGTTCACACATCGTTCAACATTGGCCTTCGCTTTATCCCGAATATGTCGACTTAGTACACGTGTTCACACACACGACGACGCGTTGCTGGTCATTCGAGTTCAAAAAGTGACGTTAAGGGCGCTCTATCATATTTTCCTATGCGTTTGAACACCAAAATATTGGGTTATGTAAAAACCCTCATGCGTTTATATTGCCATCAAATGTTACATTTACATAACGCCTCCTATGGTTAATCTATCACTTTGAGTATTTAAACATTTTCCCATTATGACCGAGTCTCAATAAAAATCACACCTATAATTACAGATTATCTAATTAAAAATTATCTTTGTCAATATTTTTTTGCAATGTGATGCCCATTTTGTTATGTTATTCTCGTGGGAAGTGTTCTTGCATACTAAGCAAGTCCACAAGAAGCTCTTCCTCCAAAAAATTTATAACTCAGTCATACTGACCACATCACTGATCACTCACATTTATTTACCGATGTTAGAATATTGGCCAATGAATTATGCTGGAAGAATAGAAAATCAGAAATAATATGAACAGAGTTGATGGAGGACTGGAATTATACACAAACAATCGGATTTGCATTTAAAAAATGGATCGTAGTTTCCGCTGCATAATACGCTATCCTTTCTTCAAAATGTTTCGTAATTTAGACATTGAAGTGTAATTTTGTTTTTAATATACAGTACTGTCTAATTTTAAGGTCATAGCATGACACAAATTTGTAATTATTTAGCTTTAAACTACACGTTCCGTTGATTGACCCACATTGTATCACTTGTCAGTTGTCATGTGTAGAGCGCGTGTTACACCTGTTTGACGCGCGTTAATCATAGAGAAAAGAATCTGCTTCTTTTCTCTATGCATTAATCTATAGTGTTGTCTGAAAATATGACTGGCTATAGTTTCAGAGAACTTCTTTTACCATCAGCCGCAAAAAAAGAAAATTCCCAGTGAAAATCTGGAACAAAAAATACCTTAAGAATGTGATTAGAATGTTCCAAAAGGACACGTTCTATAGAAATAAAATCGGCCAGTGAAGGACCAAAAAACTGACTCCTCGGATGGTATGTGCAAGAAGCACTCAGGAAGATCAATCACTCACGAATCAAATAGACAGGTAGAAGCTTTGGAGTCGAATTATGTCAGATATTTGTGCCAATTGCGACAAAAGAACTGAAATCACAAGCGAACATGGATTTTAAGAAGAGAATGATGAAATTGAAGTTAGGGCCTCAAACTTAGAACATGGGTGCATTTTAAGCAGCTCTTAACCGTTTACAATTTCTGTACATACTGTCCTTTTTGCGTGCTTACTACAAAGCTACTGTAGCGTCGATTGGTTGTTTTCAATAAGGAAGCACTGTGAGAACAGCAGTATGTAGAAATTAACATTAAATGTGACCACGATCTGGGTAATCAATTCCGTTTATGAAAAATCAGTGTGACGCAAAGTCCCACTTTAGATCGACTCTTGACAGTGTGTGTGCGTTCGGAGGCTTCTTAAGTTATGCCATGTAAAATTGATCAAACTGTATAATGGGGATTTACACATAATGGAGAAGCTAAATAACGTCCAACGTCCAAAAAAAATGTTCAGATTCCATGCAATAGTAGGCCTACTACCTTTGCAAGGAATTGTTTGAGCAGGCAGATGAGCTCTTTTGTTGTATGTTTACATTTATTACATTTTATATTTATAGGTTGTGTTATGAAAATATAAGAACATTGTCAACGGAATTAATTTTCAATAAAACTACGGTCGGAACATCAATAGAAAACACACCTCACTTGATTCCAACTTCATTAATTCTTTCTTTTATTCCTGCAGGCTTCAATTGTTTGACACTAGTATCGTCAAATCAATACATCCTTATCAAAATCAATAATTGTAGTATTTTGATCTCATTGGATTGGAATGACACCGGGAGTTATCCCTGTCTCAAGTAATCAATCGGACACGGGCTAATTACGAGAAGGTGGCTGCTTTGTTTGTATGCCGAGGAGTCATTGACGCGAGTAGCAAGCATATTGACGCGAGTAGCAAGCATATGAACGCGCTATTTTAACAGCCAATCATCTGTCAGAAACCAACAACTTGCATTAACACATTTACATGGCTGCATTTACATTTTATTCTAATTTCTTTCAAAAAGTACTACTTTCGTTTTACAAATATGAAATTAAATTTTAAACATGGGTGTTGGCAGGGTTTTGGGTGCAATTTTGAAGTTCGGAGCACCGACAATAAGCTGGTGGGCAGGGGGCGCCACAGGCCCACTCTCTGGCTTATATACCAGTTAAACGACGCATTATTATAAGGATTAGAAGATTATAATAATAACTTTAGTGGGTTTGGGGATATGGTCGAGAGTGCAGGCCTACATTGGCATCACCGGTGGTGGTGGTGGTGGTGGTGGTGGTGCTGAGGTAATTTAAAGAATAAGGAACCTTGCTTGGAAATGGCGCTTTTACATTTCCGAAGCGTTGAAGTGTAACGTTGAAGCAAAAAAAAAAAACAAGTCGATCCGCCGACAGCAAGACGTGGAAAGCTGCGCACAGTACAGTATCTGTAGCTGGTCAGTGTCACCAACTGTCTGTGCACTGCACGCCATCACTTTTTTTCTTTATTGCTCCTTCGTTTGGTATACAATAAATCACGTCATTAAATGAAACTAAGACTGCACATTAGTAAACTATAATACAATACATATTATACAAAATTTGTAATAAAAACCTAATAATGTCGTAAGTATAGCTCTGACATTAAAATGCCTATTGCGCTTGGATGTTTTCCACTCTTAAATTTAGCAATTGCAACTTTTGCTATACAGATTAAATGATTGATTATGCTTTTCTTTGTTTTAAAATATTTATCTTTATCAAAGTTATAAACACCAAATAAGACATGTTTTATTGTAAGTTTTATATTATAACCGGTCTTCGTTAGTATTATCTTTGCTGTTTCTTTCCAAATATGTTTTATGGAACTACAATAAAATATGAAATGATTTATCGTATCTGTTTTTCTTCTGTACAATGAGTACATTTGTTACAATCAACCATTTTCATTTTTAAGCAGCGTTCTTGACGGATAACAGTTATTTAAGATTTTCCAGTTGATTGAGAACAATTTTGGGTCGCTGTGATATGCACTTAAAGTGCCCCATATAAGTTCCCAGTCTAGTTTTGCTTGAGCAGTAGGGTGTTCAAATATCTTGTTGATAAGGAGTCTGCGAACGATTTTTGATGTTACGTTAGCTAAGTTAACACATTTTTTAGTTTCATGACAATATAAATATGGTTCAGATTCTAAATGTTTATCTATTTGTTTCTTATCTACAATTAACCATTCTTTAGGTATTGCATTTAACAATTTGAAGTATTGCATTACTGCCGATTCTTTCCTATCTAATATTTTCACAGTTCCGTTAAGTGATTTTATTCCACCTTCGCTATTATATAAATCACGCATATATATGATTTTTTTATTAGCCCAATCTTTATAGAATAGTGAGGATCCTTTATATTTGATTTTAGCGTTCCACCAAATTATTTGTGAACATGGGTTTGTTATAGTTTTATTAAGAATATCGGATGCAGAATACCACGCTACTAAACAGTTTCCATAAAACGTATCCAAATTCATTCATTGGACAAACTTTGTTTAAGTGAAAGAATGGGACATTCTTCCATGCGGTTATTTCATGGTTGTTTATTCTTTTTAATAAATATATTCCAATGGCAGAGATTGTACTCTGAATATGGACCATTCCGAGTCGTCCTTTGGATAAATCACCGATAATTATTTTTCTTTTGACTTTATCGTGTTTTGACCCCATACAAATTCAAAAAGACAAATTTCAATCTGTTTAAGAACTTTAGGGGGAGGATCAAAATGTAACAAAGGAAATAGAGTTTGAGAAATCAACAGTGATTTAACAACAGTAATTTTACCTACAATGGTTAAATTTCTCCTCTTCCAGTTATTTTTTTTTTATAGAGTTTATTTAATCTCCGATACCAATTTTCGTGTAACTCATTAGCTGGTATTGAAGATGAAAAGTAAATGCCGAAGGCTTTTATACTTTCATGTTTTTCTTTCCAATTGATTTGTTCAAAGTCGGTATCTTCTATTGTGTCTTTTTTCCCAAAACGGAAACCTTCCGTTTTTCTTTTATTTAACACAAGCCTAGACCAATTAGTGAATAAGTCTTAAGGACATTTTCGGTGGATTTTCTGTTGGATAGAAATAACATAATATCATCAGCGTACATGGAAATTGTTGCCTTTTGTATCGGATATTCTTTACACTAGTTCAATTCCATTTATTTGACTATCCTGCTTAATTTTTAATGAAAGTATTTCTAATCCAATTATAAATAGTGGTCCAATAAGTGGACACCCTTGGCAAACACCTTTTTCAATATTAAAAAACCTGGATAACCATCCATTATGATTTATACAACTTTCATTCTGCTTAAAAATAGTTTCGATCCATTTAATAAGTGATTCACCTAGACCATTCAGGGCGCATAAAATGAAAGACCTGTTAATGTTATCAAATGTTTTTTTGTAATCAAGAAAAATGACTGATGCTTCATTATAGCTATTACGTTGTACAATTCTAAGTAAATATTCAGTAAGTCTAATGTTTTGTCCAATAAATCGCCCTTTGACGAAACCAGTTTGATCAGGGCTAATAATTCTTGGAAGGATCGGTTTTAATCGTAAAGCAAGTGCTTTAATCTTATAATCTGTGTTTAGCAATGATAAGGGTCTCCAATTATTTTATCCTGAAGGATTACCACTACCTTTGTATAATAAACTTGTGACACTTCGCCTTTGCGTCGTTGAAAGAGAACCCGTATAGTAGGCTTCATTGAGGCTATCAGTTACTAGATCACCAATTATCTCCCAAAATTCTTTGAGAATTCTTTAGTCCATCTAATCCTGGACTTTTATCATTACCCATTGCCTCTTTACATTCATGATTTGTCAGTATCCCTTCACATGACTTCTTGTCATTTTCACATAAGATAGGAATATTTAATCCTTCTATAAATTTGTCATATATATCATCTACATTCAAAGTATTGGCATTTGGAGCTGAATATAACTTTTCATAATAGTTTACTTGTTCTGTGAGTATGTCTTGTCGCTCATTAATTTCGATACCATTTTCATTTAGTAAGAATGTTATACATTTCTTTTCTGCATTCGATTTTTCTAAACCTGAAAAGTATTTTGAGTTTTTCTCACCATGTTCGTGCCATTTACATTTTGACCGAATAATTGCGCCCTTTGCTTCGTATTCAAGCGGAAGTTCATAATCCCTAACTACGTTTTTAAGTTCGTTTTTAAGTTTTTCATTTTCTTCATCTATTGCCAGCTTTTTATACAAATATTGAATTTTGGTTTCTGTTTTTCTTAGGACATCTCTTTTTTTTTTCTAGCTCTGGTTAGGCAGTAACTTTTCGAGAAATATCTTATTTTGTTTTTGCAAATGTCCCATTTGATTTGATTTGATTCAAATGCTTTAGAGTTTATGCACTTTACAATTTGATCAATACCTTCTTTGTAGATTTGTTCATTAATAACACTGTTATTTAGTTTCCAAAAATGTTGCCCTTTAGTAATCTTGTTAATCTCAAACTTTATCTCAACACAATCATGGTTAGATCTAGATAGGAAGGCAATAGTTCATTCATTTACATGTCTAGATACCATGATCTGACCATGATTGTGTTGAGATAAAGTTTGAGATTAACAAGATTACTAAAGGGCAACATTTTTGGAAAGGAAAAGTTTTGGAATTCACTTTTATAGCCAACAAAACTGGGCTAGTATTCCTACTCTACAACCGCCTAAATTAACAAGGCGATTGAAGATTAGAGCGCTGCTACCGATCCAAAACTATACAATCAAGATCAGTGATCGAATGAATCGGTTTTTTATCGTGCTTGATTTTATACTATTAACATATTCTGCTATGCAAATTTCAAATTTCTGCAACTATGCCTGAAGTCACCGAGTGTAGTAGCCTGAGGCGTTATTTGCAATTTGCATAACTCCAGAAACAAAACAATATATTGTATACGTGTACAGATCAGGAGGTAAGCATTTAAAAGTGTATTTATAACTATATTTTAATTCAATTTTAATGTTAATGTATTACCAGTTGATGATTAATTAATTGTTTCATATCTCGTAGATATTTAAAGTAACACCCATACAATGCTGGTTAACAGAAATTATATGGAAAGAACAAAACGTAAATAGTCACAAACGTGCGTGACAAGACCGACAGAGAGGAGACAGACAGACAGACATTTTTGAAAATCTGTTTATAGAGACGCTTTCCGCGTCTAAAAAAAACGATACCTAATTCAGCCCCATCAACGTTGGGGCTGAGGTGTGAAAATTTTAAATCACGTCACATCCAGATGTTCGGAAGTGACCACCCATCATGGTTGGGCTAGGGTACGAACATTTTAAAATATTTTTCAGATATTCGAAAATGTACACCCTTTTAACTTTTAAATTGGTTTCAATGTGTTATAATTAAACTCAATTAAGGCATCATGTTTATGTCAATATTTTAAGAGAAAACTATACCCACCTCAGCCCTACATCGATTGTGAGGTGAGAAGAATGACACCTCCGAATACTCGGAAATAAATAGTTTTATAAAGTGCATGTTGCAACTTTGATTTCTCGTCCCTTTTCAACAACATACTGTACAGCCTCATCTTTTAGTCGATAAGTTCTTTCAAACGAATGTTGCACATTTTTTTATTTCTATTTTCCATAATTTTTTCACATAACACTCACAGTATGTTCAATTAAGTCACAAATCTAATACCATAACTACAAAAAATGGAGCACCTTAAGGCACGTGTTTTCCGATTCCCGATTACAGAACACAAATTGTGTCCCGTTAAAATTAACAGATAACACTGTTATGATTGGCCTACTTAAAATTGATAATGACGATCACTATAGAAATGAAATATGTCAAATTGTTCAATATCGTAATGATAATTTTCTTGAAACAGACATACTTAAGACTAAATAAGATTATCGACTTCCAGAGAACTAAGCAAAATTACGAAACCATCGAAACTATTAATAAAAATATTGAACAAGTTATTAAAGTACAAATACCTCGCCGTTGTCTTTAAGGATACTCTCAGCTGGAACAATTACGTAGACAGTTTGATGGGGAAAAATCCGGATTTTATTGCTTGAAAAGGATGAGTAATTTTTTTATAGTCAACATGAAATAAAGTATATTTTTCGATAATTCAGGTAGTCTGTGAGGTTTGGTTCAGTGGCGTATCCGGGGTTGGGGGTCAGTGGCGGCGCT